>CATIWF010054741.1:0-12210 GCA_949630135.1 Balakata baccata
CTCATTGAATGAGGTTGAAATTTGTTTTTGGCCATTCGGTTGGCCTTTGGCCATTTTATTATATTGTTCTTCTTAATCTTCTTTCTAATCTCCTTCTTCTTCTTCCTAAGTTTAACTTTGTCTGGTTCTTCAAAATTTCTCTGAGCAAAAAAATTGTTTTTGTTCTTAAAAATTTTCTTTTTCTCATATAGTAGAGCATTGAAAAAAAATATTGAGAAAAAGTTTTTAAAGTGTTAGTAGCTTATAAATTTGTTAGAAAGAGAAAATATTTGTGATCATACATCAGGGACCAGCAAAGGAGTTTCATCAACACAACTAAAACTTTTGGTCTTTTTACTTGATTTGCACCTTGGTGAACTCGGTAATAAAAGATTTGTCTTAATCTTTTTATTTTCCATTTTGTTCTTAAAAATCATGTGATGATTTTGGAAAAATGGATTTTATTCATAAAGGTTACAAAATATATTTTGTTAAAAGTTATAGATAAATGCTCGAGATTAATAAGAAAAATGTATTTTCATGTTATACAATATTTGATTGCATGTTTCGGTAAAATTAAAAATGTTTGAAATTTATAATTTTAACTGAGACTTAAAACTCATTTCAATCCAAATAATGTTTCTGCTGCTAGTATAAAATCCATTTTTCTGGAAAATCCATTTTTCTGGAAATACTACTTCGTTCCATTTTATTGATTTTAGTATTGCAACATTACTTTTTTCTATATGAGTATGAAATAAAATGTTTTGACCCTTTGCGTCAATTATTCTAGCATTTGGTGTTATTGTAGGAATCAATTTATAATAAATTCCATATAATGCCAGCCACATTTTGTAACTCATCTCCTGTCAAAGCCTTGCGTTTGTAAATTTAGAGTTAAAATTTCTAATATTTTTGGATCTTTTAAAGATACGATAAAATTGGAAAAACAATTACAATATATTGGTCCTTCTCAAAGACGAGATTTTATTACTCCTAAAAGTGAGTCTGCAAATTTATTATATCTAGAGTCTCTAATACATATTATGACTATATTATTTAAACCAGTCCTAGTTAGTGTTTTTATAGCTATTTGTACCAATCCTATGTAAATAATTAAAATGTTTGTTTTATGATCTTCTATCATATGTGAAAATAATTGAAAAGTGTCATCATTTTCCATCTTTTCTACAATTTTTATAGAATAATCTGTTATAAATTCTAAAGTACTCTTTTTATGAATATCATTAACTTGTACTCTAGGTATATCCCAATTTTAAAATTCTTTTTCTATGTTACTAGTTGTTATTTTTTCAGAATTATTAACTGTTTCCAATTTTATTATTTTATTATTTTTTGAACTTTGTGTTAAAAATTTCATAAATTTAGCCATGTTAAAATTTATATTGTAATTTAGAACAATAAAACAAATTTTGGTTTACAGTCAACATATTTATACTACACCCTAAAAAATTAAACACGGGTAAAAGCTACTACAACTTTAGTGTAGGAATGTTTAATAGGTTCTGAAAATACTATATAATTTTAACTTGACTAAAATTACTACTATTTTTAATAGTAATTATAGCAATATATTAAATTAAACTCAATTTGCCGTTTCTACCAAGCTCAATCAATTTCCCATTGTATTTCATATTCTTTTTCCAATTTCCTATGTAGAGTTACTTTTGTTTCTTATGTAGAAATATCAACCTTGCAGAGACTTATCTCTTATACTAATTCCCTAAGGCTCCGATACTATTTATTATAGTAATATTTAATATTATATTTATTAATTTTATTTTAGTAATATATATATATATATATATATGTGTTAAAAGAACAAATTTATTATTATTTTTTGAGCATGCTCCTCAATCGATATGGATCTGCAAAAGTGGGTTCCAACAGTCTCAACATGACGGTTGTTACCTTCGTGCACTGTTATGGACCAGAATTATAGATCATTTCACCTCTACTGCCAACTATCTCGTACCTTCTCTGAGACAAATGGAGGCCGTCCATTTTTCCATATTGCTTGTTGGCCAGCTTTTCCCATACTAATTTTACCACATATGATGCTCCACCTATATACTGGAATAATCCTACCATATAAGTACAATGCCACAAACAAGCTAGATTAATTTATCTAAATAAAAACTTTTCTCATCCATTAACTTATACATACATAACTTTTTCTCAGAATTACCATAATAATATGTTTATGGCTTACAAGCCTCGTATATTGTATCAAAATACACATCATAGTATCAAAATATATTAGTATAAAATATACTTTAGGCGAATTTTAGATGTGTCTATTTTAAACATAAACAGACATATAATGTTGATGTTGTAACATTTTTATAAATAAAATTATCACCATATAACTCGGATTCAACTGTTTTAGTAAAAATAGTCGCATCAGACATATCAGATACGACTGTTATAAGACCAGATGCGACTGTTATAAGACCAGATAAGTCTAGTTTGAAAAAACACACATCCAATTTTTAAGAAAAAATAATTTTAAATAAAATACTCGGATGCAACTATTTTTTTTATTAAATAGTCGCATCTGGTCTTCATATTATTATTTAATTATTTATGTATCATTATATATTTATAATTATTTTAACATTTTATTATTTATATTATTTATTTTATTATTTAGTTCTTTATGTAATAATTTACTATTTTTATATATTTTACTATTTGTTATTGATATTTATTTATGTTATATTTATTTTGTTTAATTACTAAATTTAAATTATATGTTAAATAATTTTATTATATATAAACTAAATATTGTTTTAATTAAATATAAATTTAAATAAAAAATATTTATTTTTAATTAATTAATTAATTAATAGAGACAAAACGATGTCGCTTTAAATAGTCTAGATGCGACTATTTTGGGAAAAAATAGTCACATTTGGCCATCCTCAAAACGATGCCGTTTTACTTCTAATTAATTATTTAATATTTATAATTATTTAATTAATTATATTTTTATTTAATATTATTTTATTATTTATATTCAATTATTTGATTATTTAGGTATCTATGTAATAATTTATTGATTATATTTATTTTACAATTTTTTATTTATATTTATTTATGTTATATTTTGTTTAATTATTAAATTTAAATTATATATTAAATAATTTTATTATATATAAACTAAATAATATTAAAAATTAAATATAAATTAAACTAAATAATATTTATTTTTAATTAATTAATTTAAAAATTAAAAAAAATCAAAACGATATCAATTTGGGGAGGCTTGATGTGACTGTTTTGGGACAAAACAATCACATCCGGCCTTTAATCAAAACAATCGCATCCAACCTTTAATCAAAACGACATTGCTTTGATAGAGCCAGATGCGACTGCTTGCTTGAAAACAGTCGCATCATGCCTTTATTATTTTACCCTAAAATTTGTCTTCTCACTATCTTTCTCATTTGCAACGATGGTAACATTTCTTCTTCCTTTCCTTTTTTTCTCATTTGCGCCGACCTACATTCTTCCTTCTTTTTTTTTCTTTTTCAAAGAAAATCTTTCATTTTTCTCTCAACATTGCGCCGCCATCCTGTCACTATGCCTGTACTCCTTCGTTTCGTTCCCCATTTTATTGGTCGCATGTGAATGATAGTTTTTCTTAATTAATAGAAAGATGTGCATGAAGAAATTAGATTGTTTGATTTTACAATGTTTGATGAAATGGATGTTATTTATATGGATTTAGTTTGTAAATTTGAGAGAAAAGTGAATGGAAAACATAGTATGGAAATTTGTTATTTGTGATGAAGTGAATGGAAAAATGAGTATTATATGTTTGGATGGTTAAATTGGTGTTATTTGTTTGTATTTTAAATTTGGCTTATGTCGTACCCAGCCCCCTGAAAATGTTCGTTTTCTCTAATTAGTCTCTTACAGCGATTTTTTGTCTAGTCATCTGAACTCCTTTTTTAGTCCATCTTGTCCCTTGTCTAATTTGTAAAATATGCATAGAACCCCCTAATGCCGACATGGCATGAAAAATATTTGACTTGCTCAATGGTGCCATCTCAACTACAATATCAGCAATAATGGGCTATATGTTCGGTTTTACTAATTGGATAAGTGATAAAGTGGATAAAAAATGGAGTTCAGGTGGCTAAGTGGACCAAAAACTGTTGTAGGGAGCTAAATCCTTAGACTTGATGTACTCAAGGATATCTTGGATACTGATTCTGTGTTTTGACTCCATTCCTTATTGCCTCACAAAGGTCGCTCATAAGGTACAGCTTAAGGTATTCAAAGGTAATTGGATAACCAATATAGGATTCACCACTCCTGATAGAGGGAGTGTATACCCACAACCTCTTGTTGGGATCATTACTTGGGAATCTCTGGCCGGAGTGGAAATGTCATGAAGATGGTCTTCAGTGACATGTCTATTTGAGTAATGAGTCCTAATGACAGGATCTAACATCACTCGGTCTAGGTGTGATGTAGTCAGTATAGCGGAAGCTGACACATAGTCCATGCTAGGTATAGGATGCTGAAAGGATGAATTGCACGGATAATTATCTATGGAAAGGTTCGTAGTTAAACCACTACTTTCTGGCTAAATAAGAGTCATGATGTGTTGCTAGATAATGCTCATTATCTACTTCAGATTAAGTGTTAATTTGAGCGGCCAATATAACTAGGAACCTAACGGGTCATACGCATTGAAGGTGTGAAGGAGAAATAAAATGGGCTTTTGGATCAGATCCAAAACAGTGAGAGCAAATCCAAGTCCGGACACATTCCCGACTGGGAACGTAGTTCCTAAGTGGGATGAAAGTCCCGATCGGGAAAAGGAGTGTCCCGATCGGAAATAGCTACTAGATTGAAACAATACAAAGTCCTGATTGGTAAAGTGGCTTCTTAACCGGGACTTGCTCAATATAGGTAGTTTTCCAAGCGGGAAAAAAGTTTTCTGATCGGGACATGCGACAAATTAGGAATTTTATAACCAAGGGTTTTGAACCCTAATTTCATGTGGGCTATAAATAGTCCTTTTTTACGCTATTTCAATAGCTACAACCTATAAGAATTAAATGGTTAATTCTTCTCTTCTTCTCTCAAGGATTAATTCTATTGCTAACATATTAGATTAATTCAAGCCATTCCCTTAAAAGGTTTTCTCCCTTCTCCTTTCGCGTGGATACCATCAGAGGTGGTTTTAGAAGATTACTATGGTTTGCTACAACCCAGTAAGAAGAGAATCGAAGGAAGAATACTCGGTTTTGAAAGGTAATAATCTTTTACTATTAGATAACTTTAATTGTTCATGATTACTTAGGTTGATAATCTTCTTGAAGTTTGTAAAATTTTAATTTTCCGTTGTGTAACGTATATAGGATGCATGTGCAAACTCTAACACCATCTACCCTAAAGTTGTACACAAGTTGAGAAATAGGCAATTATTACCATATATCTTTCATTTTCTTCGTATTTTCAGGTGCCATAATCAATATACGTAGCTTATAATCACAAAACCAAAACATCCTTAAACCCATAAACATGTATTCATATGATATTTTTCATAAGTAAAAATATAAAAGTGTTATGGCATGTTTCAGGCATGTTTGCACATTATCAGAAAACTTTCATTTTTGCTATGAATAGTGTCTTCATGGCCGTGACATCTTGGCCTGGGTGTGAAGCCAAGCTGTGAAGCATATTGGATCTATTTTCATGGTCATGACAAATTTTAACTTCGTTGTGATGCTGGTTGTGAAAGGGTCCAAACACTTAGCCATAACCGATTTTTCCCAAATTTCAAGCTCTAAACCCTTCTTCAAAATGTATAACATTCACGAATATATAAATAACCCAACCATACTCAAATTTTATGACTTTAATTAACTATTTCAAGGTTCACAATCCTGACTAACAACCTAACTATACACATTTTACTTGTAATCAATGTGTAACCAACACAATTATCCCATTTAATGATATATACATGCCAACATGCTCATTTTTGTTAGAGATGTACCCAAAAGGCAATCGCTTCAGGCACTTAGTGTGCAAACTTATAATGACATTCTTTCATTATATTAGTATTTATTTGCATATGAATTGATATAGATCTTAAACTGATTAATGAAAGTCCATGATATGAAATATAGCATGAAGGAAATCATGATAATGAGATTCTAATCATATATAATTATGTTAGTATCTAAATTATCTCTAGTCATAGGATCAATAAGATGAGACATTATTGATCCGGATAGAATAGCACATATTATACTCCTTGATTGGATCAAGCAATAGATCCCATAAGCTATGAGCTTGAGATGTTTAAAGTTAACATGTAAATGCTTGCTAAGAGTAATTAAGTACATTGGATGACCTGCTATGAGATAATCATATGGATTATCTATTCAAATGTCAATGATAGTCTTATCATAGCAATGATGCAAGTATCCTTAGACTTGAGGTACTCAAGGATATCTTGGATACTGATTATGTGCTTTGACTCCATTCCATATTGCCTCACAAAGGTCGCTCATAAGGTGGTGATTGGGTACATCTTGAGGTATTCGAAGGTAATTGGATAGCCAACTAAGGATTCACCGCGCCTAATAGAGGGAGTGTAGACCCATGACTTCTTATTGTGATCATTACTCGGGAATCTCTAGCCGGAGTGGAAATATCATGAAGATGGTCTTTAGTGACATGTCAAAAGAGTAATGAGTTCCAGTGGCAAGATCTAACATCACTTGGGCTAGGTGTGATGTAGTTAGTCTAGTGGGAGTTGACAGATAGTCCATGCTCTTAACCAAGTGGGGTATAGGATGATGAAAGTACGAATTGCACAAATATTATATATGGAAAGATTCGTAGTCAAACCACTGACTTTCCGATCAATTGGAAGTCATGATGTATTGCTAGATACCACTCATGACTTGCTCGATATCAATTGTTGATATGGGTGGCCAATATAACCGGAAACCTAATGGTTCACATACTTTGAAGGTGTGAAAGAGGAATAAAATGGTGTTGGATGAGATCCAAAAATATGAAAAAATTATTTGGAATCAGATCGTGATGGGAACGTGAAACTATTCCAAGAAAAAAATCGCTTAGGGGGTCACGGGCCTGCCTAGGCTAGCGCTCGCTTGCAGCCTGAATTAGTTGGCCAAATTACCAAATTGATCCCTAATTGCTATTTTGGCTTTTTGGTCTATTTAGGCAACCCTAAAGTATTTAGAAAACACCTATAAAAAGTATTTTTCACCAGAAAATTTGCCATAACCTCCATGAAAATTAATTGTTAATTTTCTAAGTATTTTGCTTTCAAAGAATATTATTTTTGCTAGTACAAAAATAATTATTCTAAGCCATCCCCTATGATGTTTCCTCTTTCCAGCTTCGTGTGGATTATCATGGGTTTGGTATGTTGTAGTTTGCAATAATCCGACAAGAAGAGAAGGTGAAAGAATTCAAAAACACTCAAGGTAAAGTCTTCAAACCTTTAATTTTTGTTAATTAATTTTGATGACACAACTTTAGTCCTTGGTTTGGGTTTTAATTTTTTTTTATTTTCTACTATATTTATATATATGAGATACATCCTTAAAATCCAACATTAGTATCAGAGCCTCTTTGTGTTCATCAAAATTAATTTTGATTGAAGATGCAATACGATTGCTTGATTTTGGCAATTTTGGTTCTATTGATTTAAAAAATTAATTTCAATTTGTAAAATTCATTTTAATTATTTTTTCCACTATAATATGTTCATGGAATAATTAAAGATGATTATAATAATTGAAAAATGGTTTGAATGAGATTCAAATAATTAATTTTGGATTTATTGTGAAAATTGCCTAAAACTAGGTTTTGTTGATCTAGTGTTGTTGTTTGGTTTGTTTGATATGGTTGTTCATAATATTTTTTTAATTTGATTGTTAAAATATTATTTGACATATTAAGAATATTTTTAAGCCTTTGGAAGTGCCAAAAAATTAATTAAAAGTTATTTTAATTAATTTTACAAACAAATTGTAATACTGGGGTTGTTTTAGCACACCCGGTAAGGCTGTTTTGTTCGAATATTTTTGTATATATATATTTTGGTTCTAACACCTTTAAAATATATTTATATGATAAACATAATGTTATTTTGATGTTAAATGCATGCTAAAATTATTTTACTCAATTTTGAATTTCCAAATTAATTATAGTTATAATATATGTTGATTTGAGTGTCTTTTGTGTCGGTTTGCTATGCTTGATATTTTGGCTTTTGCTAGAAATTATTTTGATTAGTTTGAGCTGACCTAAAGATGCTTGGACTGATGATATTAGGTTCTGAAATTTTTGGAAATTTTGGAGAATTGATTTTGAATCAATTTAAGTTGAGTAATTACAATTTTAGTATTACTAAATAGTAATGTGCATGTTAAAATTAAATTGTTTAATTTTAACAACATTCTAGTTTATCTTGAATGTGGATTAATTTTAAATTAATTATGAAAATATGGAATATAGTTTGATGTGATTAAATATTAAAATCCATATTATAATTGCATACAAAATATAATTGGCCAAATCAATAAAAGTAGGCGATTTTGGTTCAAGTGTTGAAATTAGTTTTTTTTTAATTGGAATCAAAATGTCATTATCTAATTTACTTTTATTTTACGCATTAGAGGCATGGTTAATTTTATTTTTATGGTAAATAGGGTCTGCATGTTCCTGCCCCTCCTTATTTCTCATATATTTCTCTTCTCATCTCATTCCTCTCAAATATAATTTGAGGTTTTCTTTTTGAAAATATGTAATTAGATTACATAAGATTATGATAGATGAAAATGCAAAAGGAGCAAGAAGCAAGAATGTAGACTTAGAAATAGGAAATTTGAATTTCTATTTTTTGGATTATAATTCATACATATTCCTAGGTTTGACCTAATCAATTCCCTTTATTCCCTTTGGCTCAAGGAATTGATTGTAGAATATCCATAATCATGCTATGCAGTTAATGTAAATTACATTAAAGCTAATCTTGATGAGACTTAATGTAAATTAAGAAAATCCCTTAAATTGATTTGCAAATGAATCGATATAGATCTTAAATTGATTAATAAAAGTTGATGATATGAAACATAGTATGAAGGAAATCATGATGAGATCATGATAATGATATTCCTATCATGTATAATCATGTTAGTATCTAAATTATCCATAGTCATAGGATCAATAAGACAGGACATTGTTGATCCAGATAGACTAGCACATGTTATACTCCTTAATTAGATCAAGTAGTAGATCTCATAAGCTGTGAGCATGAGATGTTTAGATTTAATATGTGAATACTTGTTAAGAGTAGTCAAGTATATTGGATGACCTGCTATGAGACAATCATATGGATTATCTATTCAATTTTCAATAATTGTCTTATCATAGCAATAATACAAGTATCCTTAGATTTGAGGTACTCAAGGATATCTTGGATATTGATTATGTGCTTTGACTCCATTCCATGTTGCTTCACAGAAGTCGCTCATAGTGTGGTGATTAGGTATAGTTTGAGGTATTCGAATTGGGTAGTTAACAAAAGATTTTTCGCTCCTGATAGAGGGAGTATATATCCACGGCTTCTTGTCAGAATCATTACTCAGAAATCTCTGACTGGAGTGGAAGTGTCATGAAGATTGTCTTTAGTGACATGTCTAAAAGGGTAATTAGTTTTAGTGATAAGATCTAACATCACTTGGGTTAGGTGACATAGTCAGTTTAGTGGGAGTTGATATATAGTACATGTTTTGAACCAAGTGGAGTATAGGATGGTGAAATGACGAATTACACGGATATTGTCTATGTAAATGTTTGTAGTCAAACCACCGACTTTCTGGTCAATTAGAAATCATGATGTATTGCTAGATACCACTCATAACTTGCTTGATATCAATTGTTGATTCGGGTGGCTAACATAATTGGGAACTTAATGAGTCACACACTTTGAAGGTGTGAAAGAGGAATAAAGTGGTCTTGGATGAAATTCAAAAATATGAGAGAATTATTTTAGGATTGGATCGTGATGGAATTGCAAAAAATTTTGAAAAAAAAAATCGTTTGGGAGGGTTATGGGCCTGAGCGGGTCGCCAGCCAGCCCAAGCCATAGTTGGCCAATTTGGCCAACTTTTGGTCAGATTACCAAATTGATTCCTAATTGCTATTTTGTCTTTTTGGTCTATTTAGGCAACCTTAGGATTTTTAGAAAACACCTAAAAAATGTATTTTTCATCATAAAATTTGCCCTAGACTTCATGAAAGTTAAGTGTTAATTTTCTAAATATTTTTCTCTCAAAGAATATTATTTTTGCTAGCACAAAAATAATTATTCTAGGCCATCTCCTATGATGTTTCCTCCTTCTGGCTTCGTGTGGATTACCATGGGCTTGGTATATTGTGGTTTGTGATAACCCGACAAGAAGAGGAGGTGGAAAAATTCAAGAACACTAAAGGTAAAGTCTTCAAACCTTTAATTTTGGTTAAATAATTTTGATAATACAAGTTGAGTCATTGGTTCGGGTTTTGTGTTTTTTATTTTCCGCTGCTTTTATATGTATGAGTTACATCCTCAAAACCTAACAATTTTATCTATCCTAGCCTTTATTCATGCCAATTCATGTTATCACATCTCTCCTCTTCCCCTTTCTTACCTATAACAAACATAATCATATATCATGTTCTATGTCTATGGAACCATAACAAAACAATATCTAACCCATGCTTCCCAAACTAAAGTTATTATGCATGTTTCTAACTCAATCTCATGGTTTCTTAGTTTCCACAACTTTAAAGAATGCTTATCTACAAAAGATCTTAACACTCTTTTTCTTCTTCAACTACCCAACTTCCATGGTTCTTCACCCAAACTCGGCAATATCACCACATAACTTTATAATCATGGTAAAAAGATGGAGATATCATTTTTTCTTACCTCTTGAAGGCAGAAAACACATCAGATCATGAAAAGAACTGAGCTCCCTTCGTGCTCCAACCTTCTCTCTCCTCCAACTCTCTCTCTCCTCCAACTCTTCTCTTTGTTGGTAAATCCTTCAAACTTCACCCAAATCTTGGTTTTACTCTTGGTTTTGGTGTTTAATCACTCAAAAACTCATGAAAAAAAATACCCATAGATGGTTCTAAGGTGTGGAGGGACATTCCTTGGGGTTTGAGAGGTGAAATGGTGGTGTAAAATGTGATGAAACAATGCAAAAAGCTTTTATACCATAGGCTTCACGGGCGTGACATGTGCACTGTACCAACCACCTAAAAAAAGTCAATGTCTATCCATTGACCTGACCTTCACAGAAATGATTGCCCTTTGTCATAGGCGTGACATATGAAATTTGTCTTTTCCCACTCTAAACCAAAGCCAAAAATTAGACAATATACCTTCCATATACACTATATACCCTTTTATATACTCCCAATACACCACTCATATACTCATCATATGTCATATATTCATGTATTTTAACTAAACCCTGAATAATGGGTATTATAATTCTCTCCTCCTTAAAATGTTTCATCCCTTAAAACATACTCGTTATGTCGTCGTTGAACAATCGAGGATATTGAGCTCTCATCACCTCCTCACTTTCTCACGTAGCTTCCCCTATTGCATAGTTTCTCCATTACACTTTCACTAATGGAACTCGCTTGTTCCGAAGTTCTTTAGTTTATATTGCTAGAATATGGACTGGTTCCTCTTCATATATCAAATCTTGTCTTTCTTGTATGCTTTTGGTTGGTAGATATGAGTAGGATCTGATTGATATCATCTTAATATGGAAACATGAAAACACATTATGTATTTGACTCAACTCCAGTGGTAGAACGAGTCTATAAGCAATCGGTCTAACTCTTTCCAAAATCTCGTATGTCCAATGATTCTTGGACTCAACTTACCTTTCTTGCCAAATCTTAAAACTCTTTTCCAAGGAGATACCTTGAGAAAAACTTTGTCTCCTACTACATATTCAATGTTACATCTCTTAAGGTTAGCATATGATTTTTGCTTATCCATAGGGCGTTAAGCCTTTCTCGAATAGTCTTCACTTTCTCTTCTATTTCTCTCACTAGATCTAGTCCCAATAACTTCCTCTTACTGAGCTTCGTCCAACACAATGGTGTCCGACACTTCCTACCATATAATGCTTCATA
>CATIWF010054764.1:0-50629 GCA_949630135.1 Balakata baccata
CCAACATAACCGGGAACCTAATGGGTCACACGCTTTGGAGATGTAAAGAATGAGCAAAATGGCTTAGGATGAGATCCAAAATATGAAAAAATTATTTTGAGTCAGTTCACAATAAAATCGCGGGAAAAATCGCATAGGGGGCTGACAGGCCTGTGCGGGCCCGCTGGCCTGGCAGGCCTACCGATTGGCTTGCAAGGCAGGCCAGCTAGGCCTGCCCAGCAGGCCCAGGCGGGCTGCTACGCGCTAGCACGCAGCAGCATGCCAATCACCCTATATGTTGGCCAAAATGGCCATGGCATTATTTATGCCTCTTCAAATTCTTCTCATCTCAATTTTGATCTATTTTTTTGATTTTCTTTTGGATCTAAAAGACCCCAATAGACAAAAATAGACAAGGAAAAGTTTTTGGGAGAAGAAAATTTTTTGAAGATAACAAAAAAATTAAAGAGTTTAATTTTCATCTCATATGAACATACACCATTACTAGCACTTTGAGGTATGTTCAAGCCATCTCCCTAGTGATTTCATCGTCTCATCTTCTCGTGGATATTGTTAGAGACAATCCAAGATTGGATTGTTGTAATTTGCTACAACCCAACAAGGTGAGAAGTTGAAGAAAAATCAACAAATTATAAAGGTATAAATTCTGAATTTTCTTTGGTTAAATTAGTTTTAATTGGCACATGTATAATCCTTTTATTCGGGTTTTGAAAATTTTTATTTTCCGCTGTATTATATGTATGTGATACATGCTCAAAACCCTTCATTGAGTCCCTTCCCCTAATAGCTAGCTTAGGCCCATATAGGCCCTTGGTCCACCCCAAAAGCTAGCTGTTAGGGGGAGGGACCTCAGACCCATATAAGCACCACAGATCATTGCGATGGTTCCGATGTGGGATTTCCACCACACTCCGCATGCCACATCATCTACGGACCGAACGCTATGGCTCTGATACCAATTAGGCCTATATAGGCCCAATGCCTTTAGTCCACCCCAAAAGCTAGCTGTTAGGAGGAGGGATCCAAAACCCATATAAACACCACAGATCATTACGATGGTTCCGATATATGATCTCTAAGAATCAATGCTAAATTGGCAAACAAAAAATGATTTGGCACAGAATTCCACTTTGTAAAGGCTTGAAACAAAGGTGGATAGAGTTTCAACCAAAGTAAATCTTGTCAAGTCTTCCATAATGAATCAGTTCAACTTCTAACAAAAGTTCATGCTTAAACTTCAGAAGAAGATTATGGCTCTTCATAATGAACTAGGAGTTGCATCTCCCAATTCTTCTAAAACGAAGGAGATAAATTGCTGCTTTAGATTGACATCTCCTATACCAAGTTGATAGTATCTATTACAAACTCTTTGATAATGTGTATCCAGGTCTTTTCTCTTCAAAGAACGGCCACCTTGCCTATTTTCATTCCTTTTCAGATAGTCTTCCTGTTGACAAAAGCTATCTAAGCTTCATACCTTTTCAGATGATATTCGCATAATAGAAGTTCAGAAATCATATTATACTAAGGTATTTATTATTTTATAAAATGATGGACAAAGTAGTAAATATGTAATATTACAAATTTCTTTCTTTTCACAATAAATTATTCAAATAACGGAATGTAAATCTTATTATTTTACTTCAATTCAAAATATGATTGAAAAAAAAAAAAAGGAAAATCCCTTCTTATTTTTCCTCCCAAAAGAAAATTCTCAAACATGGTGAGGAGCTGGGACGGAGCTTTACGAGAGTATAGGAGGGCCATCGTCCCTCGAAGGGCCAAAATTTAGCTTCCCCAAAATTGTGAAACTTCCTTGTAATTTTAATATATAGACAGATAATTATTAATATAGAATCTTACTTACTAATTTAGCAATATTTCTAATAATAGTGCTCGAATTAAATAGTTCGATTTTAAACTAAATTGATATAATTTTCAAATCAATTGAATGATATAAGAGGGATTAGAAAAATATAATTTTAATGGGATTTGAATTATGAACTTATAATCTATAAACTGATAATGAAATTGATTTCATGATTATAAGTTCATTTCATACCGGATCAAACCAGAATAGACTTATATACATTCTCATTATAAGAAAGAATAGGTTATTTAAATGTATCTAAATAGATACTATATTTATATATCGATCTCTCCATGTACATGATGTGTAATTCAATAAAAAAAATACTATGGGTTAATTTAGTCATTTAATAATTTAATTTATTAGTGAATAATATTAATAATTCATTAATTAAAAGTCTAATTCTATTAGGACTAAGTAATCATGTTTTGTATAAAAAACAATCAGATAACTAATATTAAAAAGAAATAAAAAATAATTTAATAAAAAATATAAAAAATGCACGATAAAAAATAATAACGATAGCACATTATCACTCATAATACAATAATAATGACTTTTACTGATATATTGAATTTATATAACGATAAATTTAAACTAAATTACAAATATGCACAAAATATATAATATGAATTTCAAAATATTGAGCACAATTCTTATATTGTTCAATAATTAATCTATTTTAATAATATACATAACGAGTTAAATTTTTAAAATTTACATGCATAGTATAATATAATTTATTTTTATATAAAATATAAGAATCAAATATAATTAACAATCAAATTAAATGTGATTTAATTATATGCATGATAAGATTATTATTATTATTTATTTAATAATGATGAGTCCAATTATTAAAAATCATATCCATCGTACATGAATGATTGAGAATAGAAAGGAACAAACAAAATGATTACAAATTACTTACTAGCTCTATATTATATATAATTTTTAATAATTAACAAATTAGTAATTTGGGAGGACGGGTAAAATAACCGTATAATACTTACAATTTCTATTTTATATATGACTTTTAATAATAAACAAATTAGTAATTTTCATATGACATGTAATACGAGTTCAATATCTAATAATCACATGCAACGCACAGAAAGAGACAAAATTATTGTAAAGTACTTATTACCTCTATTTTATATGTGACTCTTAATATTTTAGATAAACATGCGCTTCTATCTCAAATATCAGTGATATTAAGACTTATCTATAAACAATAGTTCTATTGATATAGAAATAGAGTTAGTTTATTAACCATGTTGTAGCATTATATATAACTCTATATTTAGCTCATTTCAAATAAGACAAAACGAATTAATAAAAAAAATTATATAAAAACCAAATCATGATTAATGACAAATTTAATATATAATAATTACGTTCAAAATACATTAATGAAAAACTAGTAATATATATAAAAGTGGGAATGCGGGTGGTGGGGGACAAGCAAATTTACCAATAAACCAATATAATTTTATTAGTTAATTGAATTAATTTTGTTATTTAATAATTTAATTTATTAGTGAATTAATAATTCATTAATTAGAAGTCTAATTTTATTAGAACTAGATAACTGTATTTTATATATATATATATATATATATAACTAATATTAAAAATAAAGAAAAATAGTTTAACAAAAAAATTGATGCTATTTTAATTTCATTTATTTTAATCTTATTTTATTTTTATATCATTTTTATAATATTTATATTATTTTAAATATTTTTCTATTAAATATTAAATATTTAAATTATTTTATTTTATTAATTTATATTACTTATTAAATTAATTAACTTAATTATTTAGTATTAATGAGTATTTTAATTATTTGTTGTCTATTGTTTGGATAAAAAAATATTAGTTTTGGTATATTTGTGAATTTTATTATTTTATTTATTTTAATATAAATTTAATAATATTATTTTAATTTGATTTATTTTTTATTTTTTATTATTTTATTTTGATATTATTTTATATAATGTTTATGTTATTTTATATAATATTTATATTATTTTAAATATTTCCTAGTAATATAATAAATATTTAAATTATTTTATCTTATTAATGTCATTACTTATTAAATTAATTAACTCAAATATGAATGAGTAATAAAATAATTAATTAACAAGTAATAAAAAATACGTTTTAAGTAATGAATATATAATGAACAATTAAGTTTAAAATAATATATATTCAAAATATAAATATTGAATTTATAAGTGATGAATATGTGATAAATAATCAAGTTCAAAACAATGAATAATCAAATTCTAATAAATAAACCAATAAATTTACTATTATAATTCACCGTATATAATTTATTATTACTAGAATAGTAAAATATTTATTATTTCTATTTCATACATGATATTTAATAATGAATAAATTAACAATTTAATAAAATTTAAGATAAATATATATTTTTATAATTCACTATAAATAAAATATAATAATAAGATAAAACATATTATTAAAAAGTAAAAAATTATATAAAAATCAAAATAATAGCTAATGATAGGTCTCTTATATAATAATAATCTAAAAATATGTTAATAAAAAATTAATATATATTAAAATATGGTACAAATAGGACTCGATATCACGAATCACTATCCCTAGTCATACGGAACGGTCCCGTGAATAATGTCACGGGACCATTACTTTCTTTCCTAAAAGCGTGTTCAAAGGGGTGTGCAGCACATCCACTTATATGCCTATAACATCTCCAAATCGATCTGATGTGGGATGTAAAAATAATCATTAGGTTTTATTTTACCGATCACTGGATGGTGTACCTTCCTTGCTGTGAGGACGGGACGGTGTCCTCGACCGTGTAAAAGATAGACTTGTTTAAGCCAATTTGTCATCTTCTCATCTGTATTTGCTTTGAATCATTTTCCCACCAATAGACTTGCTACACGTCAGCTAACTTGCACTGCCCTTAGCCATCCGTCAAATGCTCACGCTTCATTTTTCATTGGTTCATTAGTACCATTTTTTTTAATAAAAAGTTTGAGTGAATTCATTTTATCACCAAATTTATTTATTTATTTTATTTACACAAACAAAATCAAATAACTGAAAAAGAAAAAAGTAGAAGTGCTTAGTATGTTAAAACAAAAATATCGAGCTCAATAAAAAAATAAAAAATACAAGAACTATATATAATATTATGCCAAATTTATTAATAATAAAGAGAGCTAAATTTAATAAGTCTTAGTTTAACGGTATTATTCTAATAACTAAGACCATAAGATTTCAAATTAAAATCTTTAATAGTATTCCTTGTACAAATAAAATAAAAATTAAGGATATAAGTATTAATTCTACACATTAGAAAGAAACTTATCGTTGGCATTAACTAAATATTGTCATTTAGGTATATAGCAACACTATAAATAAGAGGGTGCTTGGTTAAAAAAAGGGTGAGAATGAGAACGAGTGATCGTTAATATTTGATTAGAGAAAAAATTAATAGAAATGAAAATGTGATTTTCTCGTTAATGATAATTACTCGTTCCCCTTTCTCCTATAGGTAATGAAATTTTTATTGCTATAGAAATCAAATTTAATTAAATAAATATAAATTATAATCATTTTTTTATTTTTCAATATACTCTTAATTAATATTAGAAGACATTATAAAAAAATACAATTTTAATAATATTATTTTTTAATAATGATAAAATTGAAAGTATAGTTATTTTAAATAAATAGAATTTATATATAATTTAAATAATTCGAGAATCTCTTCTATATTATTTTGTAAAAAATGTATTATTTTATTGTTGATCAACAAATTTACATTTCAAAATAAATGTATTTTATATAAATATAATAATTAAATCAAATATGTACAAATTGAATTTTATTCTCATTTTTTTTAATAAAAATGAATCAAACAACATGCTAATATTAATTATTTTCATTTTTATTCTCCTTTATTCTTTTTTTTTTCTCATTTTCATTTCTACCCTTAAACCAAACAGATCCTAAGAAAAATGACCAAAATTTTTATGGCTGCACTATATTAATTTACACATATTAAAAGGAAAACATGCAACACTCTTTAACTTTTTAGACGATATCTAACACATATTAATTTATAAAGTTTATTATATTAATATGTTATACATCTCAAAGTAAATAATTTGCTACTTTTACACATCACAAAATATTTTATTTGTTTTGCCAAAAAAAAAAAAATTATTTGCAAAGAAAATAATGGTCTTTGGAAAAAGGTAAAAGTGAAGAAGAGAAATATAAAGCTCAACGGATCATGAAAAATTGATGGTTGTAATAGGAGAGAGGGGAAAGAGAGACACAAGTGATAACATTGGGTGAAACAAATCCTATCATTATTCAATTCGTAACAACTCATATTATGCATAATAAAAAATTTATTAAATTTTATTTTTGTAATATAAAAGTATCTGTCATCAAAATTTATTAAATTATTTAATGAAATATTGATATGAACTTTCCACATTAGTAAAAAGTTCAACGTATAAATATCACGTGTATAAAATAGATCCCACAAAAAATTTTCATATTTTTCATCATTTTCCATATTTACTCTCACTTTCTCTTAAACAAAATATAATCAAACATTTAGTTAAATAGTAAAAATTTTTTTTGGATTCATTTTGTACTAATGACATTTGTATGTGAAAATTTTTCATTGATACGGAACGTTTACGTCAGTATTACATTAAATAGTTTAACAAACTTAAATGACATATACTTTTACATTACAAAATTAAAGTTTAATGAGTTTTCTATTATAAATAATACTTTAGGTTTACTAGTTAGATAGTTAGAGTATCATCAATGTAATTTACCCAACAATATTTACAGGTTTTAGAATCCAGAATTTTTTTTTTTTTTCATATGGAGGTCGAATGAGTTGTGGCTAGGGATGTGTAAAACCGAACTGAATTGAATTTGATTGATTCAATTTAATTTATTTAGTTTTTTATTTATTCGATTCGATTCTCCATTTAAATTTCTATTTGTTCAGTTTAATTCGATTTTAAATATTCAAAAACTGATTAAATTAGACATATCGAAATTTTATTTATATATATTATATATATTTTTAATGATTTAATTATAATTTTTGGATACAAAATTATAGTTTATAATATTTTATTTTGATTTTTAGTAGGATAAAGTTATAAACTATGAAAACTTATTTTTAATTTATATTAACTAATTTTAATTTAGCATAATTGATAAAACTATAATAATTAATTTTAATTATATTAATTTTAAAAATTGTGATAATGAATTTTAATTTATATTTTATAATAATTAATAAAGTTTTGGTAATTAAATTTAATTTATAATAATTATGTTAGGTGATGAAGTAATGATTATATTAATTTATTATAATCTATGCTATTTTATCTTAATTTGTAGTAATTTATAGTTATATTATTTAATTATAATGTATATAATATGATTGATAAAATTATGATAATTAGTTTATTTTTATTATAATTAATAAAGTTATGGTATTTCGTAATCTATTATAATTGATAAAATATAATAAATAAAATGGATTAAATAAAACCGAATAAAAATGAAATATTTTAGTTTAGTTAGTTTCGGTTCTAAATATTATTTGATTTGGTTCAATTTTTATAAATTATTATCTATTTGGTTCGATTTTTATCAATTCGGTTAAATGAAAAACCAAATTTTAATAAAAATTTTTTTTGCTAATATTAATCAAAATAAATTCACTGTAAGTGCACGATGACGAAACTTCATAGCATCTGCGCCCAACACGCCCGCCCTCTCGCTGTCTCTCTCTAATTTCTCTCCATTTCCCAATTGTCATCTCTTTTCCCCAAATAATAAACACCAAAACCCCCCTTCCAATTTCTCTGTATTCCTCTTCCGACACGCCCTTTCCCCCCCGCCCCCTGGACCATCTCCCCCTGCCTTTTGTTTTCCGGGAAAAATTCTTCGCCGGAAAATCGGCGCAATTTACTGGCTATATTCTGAGTCCTTTATCATTGGAAAATGGTAACTCCAGAAAACACCAATTGGCTGATGGAGTACGGACTGATCGACGATATCCCTGTTCCTGATGAGAATTTCTCTGTTCCGGTTAACGGCTTCTCATGGCCTGTGCAAACCCTAAATGGTTCATCTAATGCCGCGTAAATTAATATCTCTTTGACTATCATTCAATTAGTGTTTTTTTTTTTTTTTAAAACTTGGTTTCACCTGTGGTTTTGGATATGTTTATGAACTTTGGGTTTTTAATTTGAGCTGTTGCTTCTGTGTGAGCATTTGACTTTTCAATGGAAGAAGTTGTTTAGTGTTAATGGTAATCCTCAATTGTCAGTCAATGAATTTTTGCTGCGTGGATTAATGTAGAATCAGTAGAGATATTTTTTGTTATTAGTCTTTTTTTCGGATTCTAATAAGTCATATTTCTGAAAATGGGCTTACATAATTGCAGAGCATGTTTAGATTTTGGTTATGTGGTTCAATTTCAATTGACAACCTTGACTATCAGCTGGAGGCATTAGTTTACTTGGGTGATTTCCTGGAGTTTTGTTGCTAATAAATGATTTTGTAGCTTAATATGTGCTAAAATTTGTACCTTGGTTAGAATTTAGTTTGATAATTGGGCTTTGCTCATGTCTACCTGCATTAAACAATCTATAGTCCATATGTTTCTTAGTTTGCTAAAATGGAGATGGACTTTGTTTTTTGAGAATATAATGGGCATAATTTCATTTCATTCGTGCCTGCTGTGATTGGGAGGGTGATACTTTTTGAATCGCGGCACATAGGTGGTCCACTTAACACAAATATGTTATACATAAGCTTCGTTGAGAACTTCTTTATTTCTTTATTATTTTCCACTTTTTTCTTTTGATCTATTCCATGTTTATTCTGTGTATTTTTTTATGTAGTGGTTTGCTAGTCAAGATAGAGGATATATACTTGTTCATATCTCGAGTCTTTCTTATGGATATTTTTTTAGTGGCTACAGTGAGATTACTGTTGTTCCTTTTCTATTGTGATCTTCCTAAAAGTAAATATGAATTCATGAAACTTACAAAATTTATTAAAATTTGGAGGCAAAATGTGCCAGTTGTTCATGATCTTTATTATTGTTTATGCTATTTCAGAAAATGATATAAAGAGCTAGCTTGATAAGTCACTCAGACCACATTTCCATTATAAAAATTATATTGATCCATTTCTCATCGCTTGCAAGAAATGCTTTTGTTGTTTCAATTTTACAGTTGCATTGTTTAGTTTTTGTCTCCCACCCATCATTCTTTATTTTGTGATATAGGATGTTTATAGTTTGGAAATTTTACACACCCACAATGTGGACCGAATTCCTTCTAATGTCTGATGTTTCTTTTCAGTGGCATTTCTTAATCTAACATATGTTTTTTGTCAAATTATCTTTCTAGTGTTGAAGTTGATGGATCATTTGGTAATTCTGACATACTGAAGGAGTCCATCTCCAAGAAGAGGTAATACCATTTTACCGTGCTCTCATAAAATTAGAGGAACTTTTTCCTTTGCCTTTTCTGGGGGCAATGTGGTCATTAGTTTTTTGGAAGGCCTATAGCTTTATTCTCCTCATATATTCTTTGTTTAGAATTTATTAGCAACTGGGTTGAGAATCTGCTATTCTTTTCTTGTTTCTCTTCAGTTTGACTTGATAACATTGGGTGGTTTTGAAGATTGAATTGTTTAGTTGGCTTTCACAAGTTAGTAACAGGACTGACATATAAATCTTTCTTTAATTTTCAATCATCTACAAGTTGCAAGCATGCTCTATTATCATGTTCAGTTGCCTTTGAGGTGACTATGATGAAGGCCAGTAGACATGGAGCAGTACACTATTAAATATGCTTTCATGCAGCAAAGAGTTAGACACTATGGCCATATTTAAATTGATCTGTGTTAAAATTGTCACTACTTTAATGCAGTAAAGATGATTTTATAATTAATAGTTCCTGTGACCAGTGGAGTCAAAAGCGCTTAAGCGCTCAGGCAAAGCGCAAAATGGGTGCATCGCTTCATATATATTAAAATGCGCTTCTTTTAAAAGGCGATAGATTAGAGTTGTTATTTCAATAGATAAAAATTGGTGGTTGTAAATTTGTTATAACAAATTATTAATTTACTATCATTAGCTTTAAATACTAGATTCCTACATAATTACATTTATTTTCTTTTTTTATTTTTTGAATGTCTAGGAGTTTTTTTACCATGTGAAGTGACTTTTCATAAATTTTAATTGTCACTTAATTGTATTTGCTAATATTTATGATTTATATTTTTAGTATATTATATTATATCACTAATAAATTACATTAGAACTTTAGCGCTTTGCTTCATTCAGGTGAGCGCTTTTTTTTCGCTTTGCGCTTCAAGGCGATACAAAGGTATACCGCCTTGAGTGCGCCTATCGCTTTTAACTACATTGCCTGGGACTGGTAGGGAGTCATCCTGTGCCTCAAGTTTTTACCGATCCTTCTTTGTCGCTCCTCAACCTATCCCCACACATTTTTTTTTTGTAATGGGGATTTTAATTCACATGGTTATTTTTTATTTCCTGACAGGAGGAATGTTATAACATCACTCTCTATCATCTTCCTGCTGCAGGGCTAGATCCGAATCATGTAGTGCTTCCAGCTCCAAAGCCTGTAGGGAGAAGCAGCGGAGAGATAGGCTAAACGACAAGTACTCCCTTGTTCTCTCATCCTTTTGTATTTTTTTTCTCTCTCCCACTGAGGCACAAACTTTCTGTATTCACTGTGACTGCTAAGGTTTTTGGAATTGGGCTCTATCTTGGAACCTGGAAGACCTCCTAAAACAGACAAGGCTGCTATTTTGATTGACGCTGTCCGGATGGTTACTCAGTTACGAGGTGAAGCCCAGAAGCTGAAGGATTCAAATTCAAGTCTTCAAGAAAAGATCAAAGAGTTGAAGGTGAATTAGGATATATATTTTTCCTTTTTTTTTTCTTTTTAATATTATGTTCAGAGTGGAATTGGCTCTTAATTTATCGAATTTGTGTTTTACAATGTAGGCTGAAAAGAATGAGCTTCGTGATGAGAAGCAGAGACTGAAAGCAGAAAAGGAGAAATTGGAGCAGCAGCTGAAAGCCGTTAATGCACAAGCAAGCTTCTTGCCGCCGCCACCTGCAATCCCCGCCACATTTGCTGCCCAAGGGCAAGCACCCGGAAACAAGCTGGTACCTTTCATTGGTTATCCAGGAGTTGCCATGTGGCAGTTCATGCCACCAGCTGCAGTGGATACCTCCCAAGATCATGTGCTCCGTCCACCTGTTGCTTAAGTTAGCAACCTTGGAAAATTGGATTTGCATTTTGCACCAAACAAAATGTATGCATTTTGTGTCTATTCGTTTTTGGAGTCTTCTAACTGTATTTGGTGGATGATTGACAGTAATTGCAATCTAGATTTCTATGTTTAGCTGCTGGTGCTCAATGTAAATTGTAATAAGTTTGTCTAGCATCTCTGTTTTAGTTAGGGATTCTTACGACTGCCACGACTCAACAGTTTGAAATGCCAAGTGGACGCAAACTTTGGTCGACTTAATAAAAGGCTGGTAACTGTAACCGAAGCATAGTTGTTTTACCTGCAATCCATTTTGTGGTTAAGAAGCTTACAAAATGAAATAAATTTTGACTCAGACGATAAAGCCGTTTGGATTCGATTTCTTCTCTAAAATGATTAGCCAATTTGATTACAAACTGAATGGTTTTCAACATCATATGCCTTGTTTCCACAAGCCCTTTCCAGTAAAACAAGTATAATGGCGTTGATGTAATCTTTGTTGAAGGATTGTAATAAACTGTTAAGAGGTAGAAAAGAGTAATAGGTGGGCCAGCAGAATGCAAGTATTATGAGGTTATACTTGATGTCATTCTGCCATTATCCTATTCTTATCTGCTTCTGAGCTTATTCTCTTTCACCAGTTTCTCAATCTACTATCTTGTTCAAAAAACTTATCACGGTTTCCAATTTTCTCAAATTTCATGTTCATTCCTTTGAAAATATAAATCTTTCAACTGAATTTCTTCAACATAAAACATTCCTATCATATTTTCCATACCCTAATATTAATATCCACCATATAATTTTAAGAAGCCAAGTCTCTTTCTTCCCTTCTCATGATCACTGCTTCACCAAACACAGAATTCCCTCTATCTATTCACTCTTCCCTTTCTTCCTCCGCCCCACCTTCCTCCAAAGAAGAAGCTATTCCTCAAGCCAAAACCTGCCTCTCAACAACCCCAAACTCGTCGGTGAATTCAAGAAACTGAAGCAACGAAGATTCCAAGTCGAAATTCCGGTCATCGAGGACTCACCAACATCCCTCTCCCAGCTTGCTCTTGATGTTTTCAAAGACCTACCCATTAAAAGAAAAGGCTCAAAGATCAAGACTTTAATCCTTTGGCCAAATCCCATATTAAAAAACACTGCAATTGAAGTATTTCAATCTCATTCATCAAACAATGTTGAAAATATTGACATGTCTTCAATCAAGAATGGTGATAACAGAATCTTGGGTTCTGCAGATGTAGCAGTGTTTTTAGCTCCGGACAGCTCACAGTTAGCAACTACTCAAACCATTATTGATTGTTTAGACCCAAAACCAGTAGTGATATTCAACCCCAAATGGGGATTTGATGAGGAGAGTGATTTTGGTGATTTGGGTAACTTTGTAGAATCATATGGAGTGATATATTCACTTTTGGGATTGGAGGTTAGAGGTGTTTTGAGCAAGAGAAAAGGAGTGGTTTTCAAGTGTGTGAGAGTTGGGGTTGTTAGTGGGGAAAGATGGACAGTTCTTGTTGAAGAAGAAGGGAAATTGAAACTTGTTTCTATATTCAAGGATAGGCCATCAATTGGTGAAGTTGAGAATGTGTTGTATAATTTGATGGTTATTAATTCACCTATCACAAAGTCTGCTAAGTTTTTGAAAGATTTGGTGTCTACTGTAACTGGAAAGAAATAAATTTGAGAAATCTTTTGATATTCTCATTTTGATTTATTATTATTACGAATAAGACTTTTGAGAATTTTGTCATTTTTTTATTAAGTACATGTGGGTGATGAGGGTGAGATTCAAATTTGGATTATTTATTATTTTTCATTTGAATTGCTTTATCAATTAAAATAGAATTGAATTTGATATTTATTTATTTATAC
The DNA here is from genome assembly GCA_949630135.1 of Balakata baccata. Lineage (NCBI taxonomy): Eukaryota > Viridiplantae > Streptophyta > Magnoliopsida > Malpighiales > Euphorbiaceae > Balakata > Balakata baccata. The sequence goes on from CATIWF010054764.1 coordinate 13,118, forward strand.
GATAGCATTAGAATTGTGCCACGAAGAACCCCAAATTATACATTTTTTACCATTCATATTTATTCACATGAAAAGTTGATAAAATAGATTTTGTTTACCATACAAAGATATAAGGCATAACCTATATTTAGCCTCTCGAATTTATTCATTTTTTCTAAATTACCATGACTTATCCGATCATATTGTTATGCATATAAAATAGTTATTATTTTAGCTAGAAAGTTGCGATATCCTTTATTGTGGACAAGCTCTCCACTCTTCTCAGCAAGTACCTGTCATTTTACCCTTTGGGTTTTGTTGAGGTTGAAAGTGATTTATGGCATAGTTCAAATGAGAGACAGGTTCTTTGTAATTGTGAAAAATATATAGTCAATGCTAAATTAGTAGCCTCTTAAGGCATTCCTAACATGGCATCGTTCTTCCATTAATTTGTAAAGATTCCTAAGTACCAGAACCGATCATATTCAACCTAATAGCGAAACCAAACTGGACTTAATAAGAAATTGAATCAAAATATTTTTATTTAATTCCACCAGACCTAACAATCAAGTCAGATCAAATTATCCATTTAGATTAGCTTCATATCTCAAATTGAGGATTTATTGAGTTAATTGATCTTTTAAACACTAAATTTAAATAATTTTTTAAATTTCAATTGATCTATTCAGATTTTATTGAAAGGCAGATTGAGTAAAAAGTTGTTAGGTCTAAAATCTATTACTCGGTTTTGAATATCTAATAGTTCAATTTCTTTACTTTATCCACATAAATAACCAAATTGAATAACCAAAGTCTTCAAAAGGTTTCCTCCCCCCCCCCCCCCCCCCCAAAAAAAAAAAAAATTCAAACCAAACAAACTCAACCGCGTTCAATATAATTTTATTTTCAATTTCTATATGATTTTTACTAGACCTAACTTCTAGCCTCTAACATGTATCATCCACGACTTTACAACATTTGAGAACCCTAAAGAGAATTTTCCAAATTTCTAGTTCACCTTCTGCGGTGTTCCTAATTTGAACTGACATTCTGATTTGGCAAATTATTCATTCTCCAACCTTAAGTCATCTCCTCAGCCATTTGCTCCTTTCTGTAAAGTCTAAATTATTCATTCTCAATGCATCCCTCAACTGGTTAACGAAGATAAAATATAAAGAGACTACAAGTATTCAAGCTTCTGCATAAACAGGCAGTTGTTGGAAAAGAGAGGAAAGAAATATATCTATTGTTGCTCCTGCACACTTCACCAACTCAACCTTTATAAAACTACTAAAATATCTGTGAGCACAAAATTACGTGCAAAAAGGTAACGGCCTGACAAATCTTGCAAAGGTTCTCCAACTATTACATTGGACCCAAATCAAGATTGCACAGCTTTAACCAATGCATTAATTAAAACCAACATCTCCAACAGCAAGGATGCTGCTGTAGATACCAAGATAGAATCAAAATATAAGTGCTGAATATTTCTTGTTCTCAATGTTGCTAGCATGTCATCTACGTGATACTAAAATATCAAATTTGTAAAAAAAACATATTTTATTTTTAGTTTTTGACTATCTTAGCAAAATTCTAGCTGACTAACAGAATATTTAATTCAAAAATAACAGAGATCTTTTTAGTTGATGGAACCAAAATTAAAGGACTTCATAATGTATTTCCAAAATTAAAGCAACTAGTGTATTCAACCAAATTTTAGGCGCATCGTAATAATTTAACCAATAAATAGTATACTGAAAGCTGATCGATTGTAGCTAAAAGAAACCACTTAACAAAGACACAAAACGATAGCGATTCTGCAGTTTTGTAACATTCAACAGGTGGACATAAGTTTTGGCATCTCCACCACCATGAGCAGAAGGTATCATAGTATTAACTTAACGGCAGATCGCACATGATATATTGGGTAATATTATGCATTATAATTCCGAATCATCATCTTGACTGGTTAGTTTATAATTCCTTAACAACACAGTAAAATATGTTATGAAAACTGAAAATACTATTAGACTACATTAACTAACTTTAATAATAAAAAGAACACTAAGCACTGAAAAGTAACTTCCTTTTAAATACAAGTCAATGAAAACAAAAAGATTTTGACATGCTAAGAAGTAAACCTGTTTGTGCCTGCACGATCTCACATTAAAAATAATCTCATTTACCATCTTCAGCCATCTTCTTGCGTATTTCGTGGGCTGTGTTGAAAATTCCAAGTGTAGGCTGGTTACATACAAAACACTTCTTGTTCTTTGCATGGTGCTGTGAGCAGAATGGAGGAAAATAGATTAGTTATAAAGAAAACATGTGAAAGGTATTATGACCAGCAACACTTTTGGCAACAATGAGAGCAAAAGGGGAGAGATCTGAATATAAAAGCTTGGTTAAGCAAAAGATAACTCAGATTATAAAAGATTCAACTAAACAATGCAAGCAATCAACTCCTTTTTTTCTAATAATTTTTTTATGAACTGGAAATTCATAAAGAGCTCTCTATTATCAACTCTGCTATAGATCGACCTTATTCGCCAAATGACAGTCACTTCTTCAAATACAAGAGAATGTTCATATCGTGGACCAAAATGGAGAGCAATGAAATGCAATGTAAAGAAAATGTACGACAAAGAAAATTAATCTGTTACACCACCATATTACAGTTTACACAGTATATACCATGTGTAAAGAAAAAAATGTAAGAACACAAGCAATGACAAATTGTGACAGTGTTGCATATTAGAAATAATCAAAACCACTGCCCCATTTTCTTTTTCTTTTAATTTCTCTTTTTCGTCATGCTTATTTTTGTATTGAACACGTCTCTTTCCGAAATATCACACGCACCCATGACATTAAAACGCAATGTTCAGAGTAGTACTCACCTTCAAGGCACAATGCTCACAAAAGTAGTGCTTACATTTAGTTACAACAGGATCTACAAAAGGCTGCCTACATATGAAACACGCATATGGCAATGAATCATCATCCTCATCCTCAACAACCTGTTCCACATCACCCTCATCCTCTCCCAAAGCCAAATTTCTCTTCCTTATCTTCTCTGCCTCCTCCCACTCCTTCTCCAGCTGCCAACCGGGCTTGTAATCCCCTCGATCATGCATGAACTTACATGCATCTCCATACCCGCAGTAACCAGTTTCTTTGTAATCTTTACATATATCTGGCTGATAATCAAACCTTGCAGACACCCTAATATGTGCAGAAGCCCTTAGAGGCCCATGAGCCCCACCTGCCTTTTCACTTGAAATTGTTTGCTCTCTTCGAAATCCAGCTTTATGATCCGTATACTGATGAATTCCCTTATACAACTTCTCATCACCAGAACTTGGTTTCTTACCCTTCAAGGCCTCCTCGGCTTGCTTAAGAGCTCTCTCACGAATGGCCCGAGCATCTTTTGAGAACTCAGTCTCCGTTTCTAGAGTGGCTGTTGCCCGACTATCATTTTGAACTTGGATTTCCTTTGAAGACTCAAATTGAAAAACTGGTCGATCATATTCCACATTTGATTCTGCAGATATAGAACTCTTGGAAGGTCCAGTTGAAAAGTACAACTTATTGTCGGGCTTTGAAGCTTTTCTCTGATTGTGCAACAAAGAACTTTCAGTTTTTGAATCCTCATCTTCATCTTCTTGGATAGTTCTTTTCCTAATGTTCTTGTTCTTCAATGGCTTTCTGAAAAAATTACACACTGCAATGCCAAAGAAATCTATTGTTACTGGCAATGACAGGAAAAAGATAAACAAATGAAGGAAAAAAACAAGAGACAAAAAGAGAGATATTTAAAGAAACGCAAAACCTTTATGAAAGTCTCCACTAATATACCTGTTTCAGATGGCTGAGATTCACCTGAATCTGCCATGTTGAGATTATACCAACAATAGCTCAAAACCTTTATGGATTGACCAAGATGGACTTTGAAGGAAATTAGAACCACAGCTATATCATATTTGGTTGATACAGCACAGCCATTTTTCTCTGAAAATAGATGTTATACAATGTCAGTCTCAAACTAAATAATAATCATGGAAGATGATAACTTAGCTTACACAATGTGAAATCAGATATGTAGATATTATTACAAGGAGAACATGTAGATAAATGGATATTCATATACACTAGTTTGAGTATGTCCCCTATTTCCAAAAAATTATTGAATATTTGATGCGGACTGAAGAAAAAAAATCCACAATGCTCATAATTATCAACAAAATACAAAATAAACAAGCTATAAGCCCATTTATCTATGATTGACATATGGGCCCAGCATACTGATGCCAATAGTACATCAACCTATTACAGGCTAGATACAAGTAACTTTATGCTACATACCAACTTAAAAATGAGGAAAACTTAAAATATGCACTTGTTGCTAATAATGAGTTGTTGATTAATGTTTGTATTTTTCAAAACTAGCTGATGTTTTTCTTTCCCTAAAATTGAATATGTGACCCATGACACCATTTTGTATAATTCTTGCCTACAATCAACATCTTCCAGCCAAATGCTCAAGCCAGTATGCGGAGCTGAAACCATACAATACTAAAAAAAGCAAAATAAGCTGTCTTAGAGATGCCAATGAAAATTTGCAGTTTTAACTAGTGCATCCCCAAAACATACAATTTATATTTTACATTATTTATAATTTCAACATTTATATGTTTCGATGCAACAACAAGATGTTATTTGTAACAAGTAGTTTTGTTGGTTGGTTAATTTGTCACATTTTATTCATGAAATGGGTTGGATTGATATTAGTTTGGATACAGCAAAATAATTCTATTAGATTGAAAAACTCATAAAGTTAAGCAAGTGGAAGCTCCAAGTCATGCTTACAGGTCATGTAGCACCATGAAGTTGCTGGAGCAAGGAAATAACCAATACAGATAGCCTTCTGCAACGCGGTGCAGAAAGAAAAAGCACTCAATTTGTAATAAACATTGAAAGAAGTGAATGAAAAAAAGAAATAGTTGACCGCAATCATCAAATACCACAAAGAGCAATTAACATCTATCTCCTCTGTAAACAGATCAATCTTCCAGTCAGACAGTAAAAAAAGATTTTCATAAAAACCTAAGCAATGAAATCTTCAACCCATTTAGAATGAACATAATATCTTATGGGATTTCGTCTACAAACAAAGAAGACAGCTAATACGTAAACAAAATGTTCAAAATCTATACTGAATCAACAACATTTTCAGAAGAAAAATTAAAACCACTTTTAAGTCTAAAGAAAAACTGAAAGAAAAGTGAGCCAATCTCCCTCTGCATCTGTAACTTATCTCTCTCTGTCTCTCTCTTATTTACTCTCTGCTTCAAAGAAACTTGATAAAAAAAAAAATTGCTGATCTCCATTGTATTTAAGGAACTAATGCCAAATTATCATCACAATTTTCCTATTATTTAGCAGTGCTAATATACAGTTAGAACTAAATTTGCCAAACCTAGCTTTAGCAAATCAAAATAAATTATTTATGAAAAACCGATTAGAGAACTGGACAACATTCTTTTACTAATATTATAGCCATGAAGTGGTTCGAAATCTCGAAGTAGCTCAAGATATGAAAATTTCACCAAATCAGAATTTATGAAGTCAAAATTTTCTAGTTTGTTTCATCTTACTCTAAATTCAGGAGCCCATTCATACCTAGTAAGAAAGTATTGCTCTTGAAGTAGCAGATTATCAAAATGTCCTATCCTCTGTTACTAAATGCTGGCCCTATGCAATCAATTTCAGTATCATCTTCCCAAACTAAGTTTATTTATTTGTTTGAATTTGATTATTTACCAAGAATAGACATAATGAACAGGGCCTCAACATTCACTATGATAAACATAGTTAAACCAGTAACCAATCATAGACAAATGATTCGGCCAATTCAAGATATGTTTTTACTAAAGTAATATAGAGAATAGATTGAACCAAATCCTGCAGATTGATATAAAACCTATATTCAATTCAACGAAAAATATCAGGAAAGTTAACAATCATCTTTGTTCCCACGACCATGTGACGGTTTCTACCAATAAACAAATAGTAACACTAACATAGAGAGAGAAAGAGAGATTCCAATTATAAAACAGAAAGCATAGAAGGTTCAATCAAAGAATCAATAAGAAACGTTTTAATTAAACTATTGAAACAAAGCATACAACACATATCAATTAACAGCAGGTCCAAAACCCTAACTTCCACAGCTTAAACGAACAAACATTGAATTAAACAAGCTTACCCAAAATTTGAAGAAACGGAATTACAAATTCGAGGAGAAAAACACCACAGAGATAGATTTTCTTGTTCCCTTGGAGAGTAGAAAAAGACCGCCTTCAATGGTCGGCACTCCGCAGAGAAGGAAGGATAAATATATATCTATAAACCAAACAGGAAATGAAAGAAAAGTTCGATTTTGGTTTTGGTTCAGGAGAATAGTGAACAAAAGAGGCTTACGGATGCAGGGTGAGAAAGGCGAGTTATTTATACTGATCCGAGCCGCCCTAAATGAGGCGTTTTTTAATAATTTACTAGTCTCAACCTTTGACCGATTATGAAATCTAGGGTTCGTTAAGCAAAGAAAAGCGGCGAAAAGATTCAGAAAAACTTATAAAGGAGAAGAAAATAGAGGGAAATTGGGGGTGAGAGAGGGAGGGAATAATTCGAAAACAGGTTTTTTTTATAGGTTTTGATTGAAGAGAAGATATAGGAGGAGAGGAGAAGAGACGAGAGATATGAAGGTGGGTTTGGTTTGCCTTGAAAGGTACAGGCTCCGATTGTGAGATAGAGTGATAAAGAGGGAGAAGGACGAGAAAACGCGCTGGGCCTTTTATACCCTTGCTATGTATATATATATAGTCCACTGGGTAAGCAGGTCTAGAGCCGGTTGTGATTGGGGGTTTACCTACTGTTGCCGGTATCAAGAGTAATGCCGGAATTTCGCGGTTTTGCGTCAATTTACAGTTTTGTCCTTCCTCATGGCTGGAGTAAGATGGTGCCATTTTCTTCACAAATTATCACAAAATTCAGAATTAAAAATTTTAATTCTTGAACCTTCCATACCACCTGGTGATTACTGATTAACAAATTACGTGTGCATACACATGTTTTACATGGAAATGATTTAGGCGAAAACGAAATTTTTTATTTTTACTTTTATGATGCCCTTGAGTTTTTGGATTTTTATTTTGAAGAATTAAATTTCATTATTTTTCTCTATATATTACATTCTTTTTCTTTAAAAGTTCTGTGCAAATTGAGAATCTGTTTATAGAAGTGTAAAATTGAGCAAGAAATTTCCTTTTGAAGCCATGTTGTGTCTGTTCCTACCCCTTCCGCTGCATCACATAGTAACTACACCTGTGGAAGCTTGGATAGCTCGTAAGATTTTGATAATGGCATCAGAAGAAGAATTTATTTCGGTGGCTACAACTACAAGATCATCTTGGTCTCTGTTGTAGTATATGACAAGTTTTGCGCCCAGGAGGCTAAATGGAAGGCTATTGCCTTGCTGTTGCAAGGCGATTAGAATCCTGCAGCAGCAGAGGACACGACAGTGTTAGGTTGGGAATAGTAATGGTGCTTGAAGTGGGCGTTTGCTTGTGAGGTGATTGTGGGTTATTAGACTTTTGAATGATCAAGTGATTGGTTCTCTGCTTTGGCTTGGCAGCATTACTAACAACACAAAACATCAATTCAATCAATTGTATCCTCTTCAACTAGCAAAATTTATTTTTCCACAAGAACAATTTCAACAAAAGCTTCACTGACAAATTTGTTTCTAACAAATGAATGAAAACAGTAAACGACAAAGCTGCACAAGTGTTGCAGTAACCTCTTGAAAATACATTTTGCTTTGTAAGAGAGCAAATAAAGTTCTCACTATGGTTGCTATGAGCTCCTTGTAGCGACAACACATTTATCATAACAACCATTCCAGGAATTGCACTCATGATTGCAACATAAGACTACAGATCATAGCATTCAACATCTCAGATTTCTTTATCATGTTGATACTGGGCATTTCTTCTTGCACACTCCAATATAGTTTTGTCAGCAGTGATGAAGCAGTAATTGAAGCTGTTAAACATGGGGAAAAAGCACACATCAAAATTCCACGAACTGGTAGACAATGCATTTTTACCTACCTCGTGCTAGTTTATGGTGTGCTTATGTTGAATTAAACAGTGATCATCTTGTTCTACATAAGCAAGAAAACTCCTGTTCTACAAATCTATACTACTATTTCAGTTCAATGTGGTTGTTAAATATCCTCAAATCTAAGTCGTGTCTGTCTGAAATGCAGAACTTATACAATGGTCGCAAAAAATTTCTGAAGTAAACTTGGATCATACCCGCAGAGATATAAGTGCTTGAGCAGTATAATTGAGATTTGCCTTTGCCCAAGGTACAACTCGAACAGCTAGCATCTGAGGGTTCAAACAGGAAGAACCTAATAAACAACAAAATTAAAGGAATAAATCATCCTCTGAAACATTCACTTTGAAGAAAGAAGACAATGCAAACTAAACAATCATATCCCTTTTCCATGTCCACCGGAACAAGGCATACCCAATTATTTACTGATCAAACAGATGATTTTTAAACTGTTTCTAAGATTATCAGCTTACTGTCATTTTGATATTGATACTGATCAAGAAAGACTCTAGTGTGAAAAAAAATATATGGAAACAGGTTCTCCATTCAAACTATATCATTTTTGTTCTCTATTGCCTATTTCCCATTTGAACAACTTGGTATTTCTGAAAAAGGATTAACTAAAAAAAGGTACTTATTAAAACCCGGAAATCCTGAAGTCTTGGTGTCAAATGGCGATGAAGAATCCATCACCATAACTGATCTAAGTTAATCCAATACTGTAAATTTTATCACTCATATAATTAATTGATCTCTTCTAAATGGGTTATCAAAGATTTCTTTCCTAGAAAAAATTCTTCCACTCATATAAGAAGAATACTATTTTCCGGATGAAAACCCTTCATATGCTCAATCGCCGCAAAAATTAAGGAATTTTAGACAAATAAAACATACTGTAGGGACGGTAGAGGCAACAGTAGCGACAGCAGCAGCCTTAACTCCAGCACGAACACCTTCTGCAGAATTCCATTAAAAAAAGAAAAAATGAAAATTTACTCCGGTAATTGCTCGGTGATAAAATCATAAGAACACAAACAATCAAACTAAACCCAACAACGGAAGTGGAACCTTGAGTACACCGTTTAGCTTCCAAAATCCTCTGATCCTTGGCTGGTGAAGGAATGTTATGTGTAAAATCATATTGTTGCTGTTTTAGCCAAGTCATTTGCTTACGTAAATTGAGATTAGACAGCGGAAATTTACTTAGAATCAAATCCGAGTGTCTTCAATATTTTGGTTGGAGACACCGGTTACAAGAATCTAGATTAAATTTTACAGTACGAACGTTTTTGTGATTTTCTTGGATGGAATGGGTGAAAGAGAATTTTCAAAGGAAAATTTCTATATGCCTTTATTTTCATACGTTCTATTGATAGGAGAACTTTTTTATTTCATAAAAACTGACTCTTATATATTTATTTAATATGACCTTTGGGCTGGGTCAAATCTATTTAGACGGGCCAAATCCACAAAAAACCAGCATTTCTCATTCGCTCAAAGTAGGTTTGTCTCCTCCCAAATTGTTACCCCAACAAGTTAAACTTAGATAAAGAATCATTCATATAGGCAAACAGACCGTGCGACCTGAAGCACACAAATGGTGGGAACTCCAACACAAACCTAACTATGGAAACATTAATCAAATGATGTATTTACTCTTATTAATGTGCTTGTTTATCCCCAAGTATTTTTCTTAATTCACACGATCGAATATTATTCAATCCTTCAAAAATCTATATTCATATCATTTTTACAATTACTTTGTACTCTAAGTTATTTCGAGCTTTATAAAGCAAAATAACTCCGATAGGTGAATACAACCAATGAATATATAAGCAAAAATACTATTTCTTTTGTCAGCATACCAATCAGATATGAATTAACTCACTTTTTTTATGAGTGTTCCATTAAGTCGAATAATCTCATGACTATAGGATACATTCTAAAATAGTCAACATTAATTCATCACATCATAATATAGTTAAAAGTCACGAAGGGTAATAAGAATTGAAATTTGTATTGAGGATTTCTAAGACTCACATACCGAAGAGGCATAAATTAATTATTTCGCTTCCTAATAGGTCGTCTAGCACATGCAGTATGAAATGCATGCTATAATGGAGCAACTCTTTTCTTATTCAAAATAAATGATTATATGTCTTGCTCTTAATCATAATATAGATAACACCATACGAGTCTTAGTTTTATCGCTCTTAAAGCGCCAAACTTGATACTTTTGTCTGCATATTCAATAATATCAAACAATAAGTTTCACACCCAGCTTCCTCTTAATAGATACATGAATGGTGAAAAAGTCATTCACGTCTATTCTTATATACGAAAAATCTCATTTTGGTCCTCATCAAGACGACCTTTTATTCAGTTATATGACCAAAACTACTCTCACTGCATTTTAGTCATTCAAACTTTGGTCTCATCTCTACTCGTTCCACAGCGCTATAGGCGATTACTCATGTGAGAGAGTCAATTTTATTCTATCGACATACTTCATCGAATTAAGCTAACTAGCATGTGCTACATGTTCATGTAACTAAAACATTCACGACTAAATGAATTAAGTAACTATGCCTTCAATTTGATTACATATAAGTAAAGTGGTCTAGTAACATTCACAAATTGATTACATCCTATATAAGCTCTAAGATCTCACTTGTCTGACAAATGCATCCCCAATTATCGTTTTGGTGAATGGATCTTTTACCATTTTACTCGTAGGAACATATCTCAATACCACTTCCTTGGTGTGATCATATCTCCAACATAGTGAAATCCAATCTGGATATGTTTATTCTTTTCAATGATATTTTAGACCTTAACATAGGTTAATGCAGCCATACTGTCATAATAAATTGTGGTAAGTTCAGACGCTAACTTAAACATTTTTAATATGTAGCAAAAACTTTCTTAACCAAATTGCCTCTTGTATAGCTGAGGTGCATGCTATATATTCAGTTTCCACTATTGACAAAGCTATACAAGATTGTTGCGTGCTACTTTATGAAATTACATAATCATTTAATAAGAATGCATATTTAGAAATTGATTTGCGCTAATCAAGATTGCCTCCCCAATCAGCATCTGTATAACCAACTAAGTGCAAATCCTTCCCTTGGTACCATATAAAATTGTCTGAAGTTCCTATTAGATATCTCAATATTATCTTGACTACTATCCAGTGTTTCGAACCTAGATAAGATTGAAATATGCTTAATAGCCTAATGGCGTAGCATGTGTTTGAATGCATGCATATAATTGCATACCTCAGATTACCAACAGCGCTGGAGTACAGTACTTTGGACTTTCTTCTTTCAATCAGACGTCTTCAAGATTAAAGCTCAGATTCCTTTCAACTTGGATATCTATTAGCTTGCAAGCATGCATATGGTAGCACTCCAACATTTCCCAAATGTAAGTCTCCTAAGATAAACCCAGAAGCCTTTTTAAGCGATCCCTAAGGATCTCAACACCAAGCGCATAGCTAGCCTCACTCATGTATCTCATTTTGAAGTTCGATGATAACTATTTCTTGGTGACATCAATCAACTTCTTATCATTTTTAGCTATCAATATGTTATTAACATATAAGGATAGAATTATGAAAATACCATTTGAACATTTAGTATGCAATGGTATTCCTCCATCATCGTAAAGTCATCCTCTAATATGGCTTCATGAAATTTGAGGTTCCATATTTTTGATATTTGGTTAAAACGATAAATGGATCTTTTGAGTATACAAACTTTGCGCTCTTGTCTTTTAAGCTCAAAACCTAAAGGTTGATTCATATAAATCCTTCATGTAGTTCTCCATTGAGAAAAAAATTATTCTTAACGTCCATTTGGTATAATTCTAAGTCTATTTGTGCCATAATAGCTAGAATCAGGCGAATTGATACTAACTTGACTACATATGTGAATGTTTCTCCACAGTCAATTCCCTCTTGTAATATGTAGCCCTTGGCTACTAATCGAGCTTTATATCTTTCAATTTTCCCATCCATCTTTTTTTTTTAATTTTGAGAACCCACTTATTCCTAATGGTCTTACAACTTGACGGTAAATCAACTGAATTCCAGACTCGATTAGATTTCATCGAATCCATAGCTTTCATTTATTCCTTAGCTTCAGGACTAGAAAGAGCTTGTTGTATTGTTTTAAGCTCTTATTCATCTAGAGCATTAATAAAAGTTTCCCCTCAATCTCAACTCAATGATGAGAAATTCTTTCATGATTACTATGTCAATGTTAAGATTGCTCATGATATTGCTTCATAGGAACATAATCTAGCAACTTATCACTTCCACTAACTTGAGGAGGAGCACGATATTATATATCATCATGCTCTATTAGAGCTAAAACAATTATTATTGCGCTTCCACTATACTCAGGATATTCCATTTCATATAGTTGGAAATTTTCATCTGTCTCACCTTTTCCACGAGAGTCCTTTTCTTTGAAATCAACATTTTGGCTCAATTTCTATTACTCTTCCATTTGCATATTCCCCTAAAAATATATATCATTTGGAGAATTCTAATTATCTTATCAAGATACATTTCTTTTCCCTTCGACTAAGTTTCCTTACTCATTAGAAGTGTTATGGATATAAGCAATGCAGCCCTATGGGCGTATTTTACTTTAGATTTCTTGCCTTTCTATAACTCGTATGGGGTGGAAGGAACAGTTTTAGATGACACGCAGTTAAGAATACAGGCCGCAGTTAGTAGCTTATCTACCAAAAGGAAATAAGCAAATTAGCTTGTTGACCTAACCAAGTTCATAGGGTTCAATTCCTTCTTTTTGCTATACCATTTTATTGGAAAGTTAAATGAATAGTTAGATGCCTAGTTATATCCTCATCATCACAATAACTTTTAAACAAATCATATATATATATATATATATTTGCATTTTAGTGATTCTCAACCAATCTACTATTATGTATGAAGTAATCCAATACTTCAGATTTATGGAAGATCAGATAATCATGACCGTATTTGGTGAAATCACTATCAATGTGATGAAATAGTGAGTGTTGTCTTGCTCTCACATTGATTGGGCCACAAATGTTAGAATAGATAAATTACAATGGAAATGTGGCTATATTATTTTGTTATTTTTCCAGCTTGGCAATGCTCATAAACAGTCAAAATCATGTTCTCAACACAACCTAAAAATCAGCATTCGCTAATCTTTCTAAGCAATTTTGCCCAATGTGCCCTAATCTAACATGCCATTTATCATTATTATTTAATAAATTTAACTAGAATTGCCAACAACAAATACAAATTTATATACATTTATAAAATAGCATCCAACATCATAAAACAAACTAATAAATATCCAAAGTCTTTATAAACATTGTCCAAAAGTAATTACACACCACCATTGTCAAATACAATTTGAAAATGAAACAAATTCTAGCAAAAACAATAACAAACAATAATCTTTATCGAACTTCAAAGGCATATTGATCCATCGCTATGTGGTAGGTTGCTATTGAATCTTAGGCTCAGTGCAATGACAAGCAAAGTGATCAAACTTCCCATAATTGAAGCAATTTTCTTTTCTGCCTTTTTTGCCACTGCGGCTACTATGCTTGTGTTTGTTTTTGCTAAAATTGGCTTTATTTTTCCAACAAATACTTTTGCCCTTACCCTTCTTTGGCCAGAGCCCGAAGCACCTTTGGACTCAATCATATAAGCCTCTCCAGCAGGCTTATCGGCGAGAAGTCGATCCTCCTCTAGATCAACATGTCAGGCAACATCTTCAAATGTTTTTATATTGTCATTGTGGGTAAGATTGACATCGTGTGTTCCTAGACTTTAGGAAGAGAGCATATAATAGCTTAAATCTGTTGCTCATCAGTCAACTCATATCTAGCAACCTTCAATTCACTTATCATGTTGGACATGACAGTTATGTGCTACCTCATTGTATAATTAGAATTTTTCTTATAAGCATCAAACTTTATAGTCAACTGACAGAACCTTATTATCGAAGTTCTGCCGCATTGGACCTTAATAGCATTCCAAACTACTTGGGTTGAGTGGTGCTTTTCAAAGCATAACTTTAAGTCATTTTCCATGCTACTCAGCATCAATATGCGAGCAACTCTATCATTGTGCTTATAGGCATGATATGCCTCTATATCTCGCCTACGTTGAGAAGCACTTATATGCTCAGGCTCAGCCATCGGTTGTGTGATAGTTTCCAATATTTCTTGCTCTTCCAGAAGATACTGGATCTTGCGATGCCATATATCATAATTATTATCATTCAGCTTATCTCCCTTATTCAAGTTAGCAACTATGCTTTTTGTAGCAACCATATCAACTATTTAGAACAATGACCACAAATAGATTTAGCATAATTCTTACTACAAAAATTATCTCATATCACAATTTCTTAAATTAATCAATAATAACCTAACACAAGCAGCAAAAACAAAAGTAATGTAATACAGTCCAATCAATTCCGATTGATATAATCCAGTTATCATCATTTAATTTAAATATGCGTCAATTATTATATTGGTTGAGACTCATTAATCTACCAACCTAATATTCGCACAAAAAATATGTGCATTTTTCATATATAATAAAACGATAAAGAGCATGCATTATATTCAATAAATCAAATCAACATGCTTACTGTTCATTAAAGCATCCAATTAAATTGAAACATACACATCATATATTAGAAGCAAAACACATTGCTACCACTAATCATGTCACAACATATTTATGTCATTAATTTTCATGCAAATTTTTACATTTACCGCACTTTTTAATCCATAAATAATTCCAGAAGTGCTTTAAAAATTTTGGAAAAATATCAATTGAATAGGATATTAAATTTTAAGTAAATTTAAAAAAATTGCATAAAAAAGAAGCATCCATGCATTCTCATGAGCCAACAGAGAAGTAGGGTCCATATGCTATCAACAGTTGCCACGCGCCTCCATACGCTTCCACGCATCGGTTGACCTCCATTGACGGCCATGTCATCATCAAATAGGCCAGCCGTAGATCACCACATGTTGAATAGGTGCCACATGTGGCATGCGCTTGTCAACATACTGACAATGTGGACTAATGATAAACTGACACATGTCATAAGTTGCCACGTCTACTTTATATGCTGGTTCGCCACGTCAGTGGCAACTCAGCCATTTTGCCGCATTAGACCACTTACGTATTGAGACGTAGCAGTAACTATCCTCAATCACCCTTCATTCGCTGATTGTGGCATGTGTAGGTCACGTGCTACTTCCAGTCTCGTTCTAGTCCCTTTTTTTTTGAAGTGTTTCCGAGGTTTTCAGGTTTTCCTATCATTTAGTACCAAAAAATGGTGAATTAAACACATTATGGTAGAGTTTGGATGACAAATAGCATCACCCGAGAGAGTGGGAATCAAGTAGAAAATAGATTTCCAAAAAAATAAGAACACTAATTCGATCAGAAACTTAAAAAATTAATAACAATTCAACCGCTAATCAAAAAAATAAGCAAAAATACTCATTGGAAGCTTGTGACGAAAGCTTTCCAACCATACCAATGATGCACCATGAAACAGAGAAACAATTTTCTCGAAAAATTGAAGAAAATTTGGGATTTTATGGAAATCCATGTTTTAATTGCATAAAACTCAATCCATTCTTCAAGCATAAAAACACAGGAACAGGTTTTGATACCAATATAAATTGAAATTGGACAGTAGAAACTTACCTCTAGAATCGAATACGAGTGTCTTTAATGCTTCAGGGATACTAGTTACAAGAATCCGAAGTATTTTTAATGGTACGAATACTTCTTTTGATTCTCTTGGATGGAATAGGAGGAGAATTTCCAGAGGAAGATTTATATATTCCTTTGTATTTTCATACGTTCTATTTTATTTCAATTTGCCACATATTTATTTAATATGGGTTTTGGGTTGGGTCAAGCCTACTTGGGCGGCCCAGACCCACAAAAAACCAACAACTTATTTCTTCCTTTTTTGTCATTTTGTTAGTATTCTTGGTGAGCTAGCAATTTAGCCAAAGGATGTAACTGATATATAAGCATCAATTGCTAGATGCTGCTTATGCTTGATGAATGAATGAATATAATCTCTTCTCCCTCTATGGATTTCTTTCTCTTCTCCTTTAGCTCATCCTTACCACTTTCCTCCATTGATTTTCTATTAATAGCTTGAATCCAATTTTAGTTGGATCATTTGATATCAAAGTAGTTGTTGCTCGGATCTTCATTCTGCCTATCCACCATCTTCTCTTGTCAATCCAAATCTAGCTATCATCGCTATCTCCAAAAACATTTGGTATCCATATCGAGATCTAGAGGAGCTCGAAGAGTCCATTTGCAACGTTTTGAAGGAACTGTTGGATTAAAAATTCAAAAAACAAGAGCAAATATTCAATGAAATGGTGAGTGAACTAAAAATAGAGGTAGTAAGCAAACTAAAAACCCTTTTTTCTTCTACTAGCTATACTCTTACTCAAATTCAAAACCAATCGCCAGCAGCTTTGTCGAATCCACCTATCGATTAAAATCCTCCAACAGAAAACCTATCTAACCCTTCTACTTCACCTTTCATCGATCTCACTAGTCCACCAAATCATAATCAAAATGAATCAGCATATCCATCTTCTAATCTACCTCTTACAAAAATCCTAATATTACAAATCCATTAAATGCATTGACAGCTCTTATCATCGACCTCATTAGTCAATCTATCCAAGCCACTAATGAAAACAATTATCAATTGGCCACTAGATTCATTGCGATCAAGTTTCTTTGATTTGATGGGGAGGACCTATATGAATGGTTGTTCAAGAGTGAGAAATTATCTCAAATTGATTTAGTTCCTCAGAGTGCCAAAGTGAAGCTAGTGGCTATTAATTTGATACTATGTCTATAATGGCATCGATCATTTGTTAAGAGTAGAGATAAGGAAGAAAAACCACCATAGGAGGAGTATCTTGTATGATGATGTTCACTCTCTCTGTTTTCCCATCATCAATACCTACTAAAATGGTTGAGCCTTATAATGCCACAATCTTTGTTCATTGGTTGGTTGTGGATGTTGTTGAGGGAATGGTTCTTGATAATGAAGCTCTATATGATATTTGCTTCATGATTCTCAAGCTCACCATGCCAAGTCTTGTTGAAATGAACCATTTGATCTCCTTTGCTATGAGTGGCGTAACTTGCTGCTTTTGGTTCACCAGTCTATTTAACTCTAACCTTTGAAAGCATGCAGATAACTTTATCTTTTTTCTTCTACATTCCTTAACATTTTTTGGTTCCCAACAGTACTATGCCTTAATAGTCCTAGAACTAACTTAGTAAATGTGGGATGCCAAAAACATAATATTTGCTGCTAACCTAAGGTAGGAGTAACAAAGCTGTCGAGAACTTCCCATTCTTAGAAAAGCCAAAGAAAAAGCCAATTGGGAGTACTTAATTGATATTCAGCTAATATTTTCTCATGTTAACCTTATGGACAAAGTTTTTCTAAGGGGAAAGAACTATTATGTGTAAAATCATATTGTTGTTGTTTTAGCTATGTCATTTGCTTATTTCTTCCTAATCTGTCATTTTGTTAGTATTATTGGTGAGTTGGCAATTAGGGTGAAGGATGTAATCGATATATAAGCATCAATTGCTAGATGCTGCTCACGCTTGATGAATGAATGAATTGAATCTCTTCTCCCTCTATGGATTTCTTTCTCTTCTCCCTTTGAGTTCTTCTCCTTTAGTTCATCCTTACTATTTTCCTCCATTGATTCTCTGTTAATAGCTTGAATCCAATTTTAGTTGGATCAAGGAATCAGAAAGGAAGAATTACTCTTCTTGTAGTTGATGTTACTACTCATTGTCTGTGCAAAGTATCGCCTCATGTCTGATGGGATCCCCATTTTCTTTCACTAATTTCAATTTTCTACTAAGGGGGTGTTTAGATTCCTAAAATAGGTTTTGAATTTTTTTATTTATTTAATTGACTAATTTTTTAAATTTTTTATAAATTATTATCTTTAAATTTATTTTTTTAATATTTATTTACTTGCTTCTATCAAAAACAGTTTTTTAAATTGAAAAAACTTAAAAATATAAATATTTTTTTTTTCAAAAAGCGCTTTTCTAAAATTTAATATCAAATGGACCTTAAGACAAATTGATAACAATCAGAATATGAAATTAATATATGAGATTTAAGAAAAGGAAAAAAACAAAAAACGAAAAAGAAAAAAAGGAGTCAGGTCATGATTGAGCACTTGAAGCACACCGACAGCGGTAGACACAACAATTGAAACTGTGTTTATTATCATTTTACTAATTTTTTTTTGGGTAACTTATCATTTTAATAATTTCATTTCTTATATTTCTAATTTTGTCTTTTTAATCTTTTTTTAGGTGCATCTTATGATATGTTAGCTCAGCGGTATGCCCGCAATGAATGAACTGCACATATTATATGCATATCATCTGACGAATTCGATTACAAATCAATGAACGATTTAGATCTTATTTATATACATTCAACATTTTATATGTTGGCCTACCAATACAATAGTGTACTATAGAAGGATTTTTTTAAGTTGGAAATTAGTTGCATCTGGAAAATTGGAATCCATGAATTATTTGAGAGAAATTAATTTTCCAACTCATTTCATGTTTGTAGATGACATCCTGATTTATGCAAAGGCTAAGTTGAAAAATATTCAGTTACTTGAAGATGTTTTTAAGACTTACGGTTCTTTGTCTAGACAAAGGGTGAGTTGCATGAAATCGAGTATTTATTTTAGTAAGAAGGTTAGCTTAGTTTGAGCAAGAAGAATGCATCAAGTCTTGGGCATTAAGGTCAGGACAATGCCATTTTCATATCTGGAGTACCAATTTTTTATGGAGCTCCTAAGAAAAAATGGTTGAGACCTATATCGGATAAAATCCTTAGCAAATTTTCTAATTGGAAAGGAACCACTCTTTCAATGGCGAGACGACTTACTTTGATTAATTCGGTGATTATGAGTTCTTTCCTGCACTCATTCATGATTCATAAGTGGCCACGGTCTTTACTTCGTCATATGGAAAGGAGTATCAGGAATTTCTGATGGACAGGTAGCATTGATGTTAAAAAGACGGTAACAGTGCCATGGAGGATATGTTGTCTTCCTAAAAAATGGTGGCTTGGGTTTAAGAAAATTGAGACAATTAAACTCAGCCTTGCTTGCAAAACTTTCATGGAGTTTAGTCTTCAAACGTCAAGGAAAATCTTCTATGTTGTCAAAGTGTTTTTTGAATGATGCGGGATTGCCAAAAGATAAATCTTTTACGTCATCAATTTGGTCTTCAATAAAAGGAAACTATATGGATTTCTACCATTGTGCTTTTGGACATATGCTTGGCTTAGTCCATCAATAGCAGATAGGTTGCAAATTTCAACAAATGATTAAAAAAAAAATTTAATTGAGCCATTCTCTAATTTTCTGCACTATAGAGTATGGAATTTGCCTACAAATTTACCCTCAGAGATAACAAATGCCATTCAACAGGTTCAACTGCTTGAGGAAGATAATGATAATTGTATCTGGATTAACTCTAATGATGGATCGTTTTTAGTTAAAAATATGTTGATGAATATGAGTCGAATGAAGTACTGCAACTCAGATAAGTTCAATCGGTTCTATTGGAAATCATATATCCCTCCTTCAAGATCTATTTTATGCTGGCGCGCAAGATATGGTCTTCTACCAACCCATGATATGTTAGCTAATAAAGGAATTAATGGTGTTTCTAGATGTTCACTGTGTAGGAACGATAATGAAACCACATATCATGTGTTAGTGAACTGTCCATTCTCAAAGGCAATATGGAGATCAGTGGAGAGTTTCTTCCTACAAAAACTTATCATTAAAGGTAGCTTTATGGATCTTTTATCATCTGCACTGACAACAACCTTCAGCACCCAAGTGCACTCATTTTGGTGTTCAGCCATAATTAGTTCGATATGGATTATTTGGCACACGTGGAATCAAGCTACATTTGACTGGTGAATATGTTCAATGCTCTTCGGATGCTACGGTGTAAAATTAAAGAATGTGCATACTTCAACCGTGGTGTTATGCTTAATTCTATCACATAATTGCAGATACTTCGAAAGCTGAATGTGAAAGGTAATTTGCGGAAAGCTCTAACAATTGTGAGTATCGTTTGGCATCCTCCTCCTACTAGCTGGATCAAAGTGAGTACAGATAGAGCATCAAATGGTACCCCGGGAACAATGGGAGCAAATGGTATATTTCGCAATGGACGTGGATACACAATAGGTGCTTTCTCCTTGTTTTTAGGTAATGGGTTTGCATATAAGGCTGAGCTATATGCAATTGAAAAATCTTGGGAAAAAGGCTAGCATCATTTATGGTTAGAGAGTGATTCAGTATTTGTGGTTCAACTGTTGAGGATGGAAAGAGGAATTATACCATGTGATCTGAAGCCTCTATGGTCAAGATGCCTAAAATTGATGAAAGGAATGCAAATTGTGGCTCTCATATCTTTAGACAAGGAAATGCTGTTGCCGATCGTTTGGCTATGCATGGGGCAGAGGCGACAAGTAACACCTGGTGATCTGAGGGACCAAATTTTTGTTTAGATCTAATTTATGATAATTTTAGTGGGAAAGAATTCTTTAGGTTTTGTAATTGGCCGCTTTCATTCTTTAAATATTTATGTTCTTTTCTTTTATTTTAATAAATTTGAGGCCATGTAATGTAAATGCTAAATTTGTGCCAATCTAGTTGGGATAAGCAGATATATATCTGATATTTGACGTCGATCTTTATTAAAAAAAATCTATATTAATTTCTTTATAATTTAATAATATATATTATTGATTCTAACAAAATATTTCGATTAATTGTTTTTAATTCAAACATCTCTAAATAAATTACACTTCAAAACATGAGGAATTTTGAAATAAATATAAAAAGAAGCTTATAAAAATATGGACTACCTATTGATAACAATTTAATTTAATCATCTTTGTTTACATATTGTTACAGGATAAAAATTGCGTAATAGATGTTACAAGTTCGATATCAAAATTATTAGGCGTGCAATATTGAACGATGGTAAAGTAAACTTTAAATGAAACGTGTATTCCATTTAAATGGTTAACAATTCAATCGTTTTTTTTTTTATCAAAAAATAATTTAAAATAAGTAATAATTTTACAATGTTCCTTAATAATTAATAATAAAAAATTAAACATATAATAAAAAAATTTGTTAGTAGTTGGTACATAAATATTATTGATTACATTTTGTATCATCAATTTAAATAACATATAAATTAAATATTCAATACAATTTTTTTTTTTCTGACAAAATACAAATTTGTTAATAGTTGGTATTTAAATATTAATGATTATATTTGTATCATTAAATTTAAATAATATATATTAATGCTAAGCATAATTCAACATAAAATTATAATATAAAATATATTTTATTAGATAATAATAATTTATTTTAAATTAATTGAAAAATAAAAGTTATTAGATTTTCAAATAGTTATTAATATACAAAATTGAGACTTATAATTTTTCACAAAAATTTGAATTTAAAATGAGTATAAAAATTGAAAATTTTAAAAAATTAACTGTTATTTTAATATACTATTTTAATTATTATTAAAAGCTAAATAGTCAAAATTAGATATTAATTTACCAAGTAACTATTGATTTATTATATATTAAACATTAAATTTTATCATATTAATTTTTTTTTACCAAAGAAAAAGAAAATCTTAGTAAATATAGTTGTTGGAAAATTGTGATTAATGAACCATTTTGAAAGAGAAATTTGGGTGGTTTCCGAATATGTGAGGACTAAGAATTATGATATCCATATGCTCAAAATGATGAATGTATGAATAAAAATTGAAGCTTAAAATAAACTACTTGCTAAGGAGAGAAATTGACATGAGGGTGTATGAGTTGTCACGCCCGTGAAACTATGTCTTAGACGCGACATGTATTTTCCGGAATTAATGTCTTTTGAGCTTCTTCTATACAAATGTTATAGAAATAAATATGACTTTTAATGGTTATAATGTGAATGTTACAAGGATTAATTTGTAGCATTATTGAAGATTTATTTACAAATAAGATTTTTGAGTTTCCTCCTCACATATATTACATAATTCAATATGGTTATTATAGACCATAATTTGGATTTTACAAGAACATTATGAGCAGCCATAATGGACACTTTAATTACAATAAATCCTCTATATATATATAGATGATATGATCATGTTCATTTGGAAGATAGACCTTTTGAGCTTATCCTCTTCTCCTTCTTTCTTCCATTCTTCTTTTCAAGTGATAGAGTGAGTGATATATTTTAGTTCACTGTGAGTGCAATTTGGTATTTTCAATCTCTAGTCGATATCTATTGTATTCTAAGAGACAAATGCCAGTAAATTTAAACATCAGTGGTAAGAGACAAATTTATTTCCATCATCATCATACATCCCCAAAATCCTAAAAGAGTTTTGTCGAATCATGGCGCTAGTATGAAAAAAACTAGTGTTGTGGTCTCCAGACACTATCCAATTTTCACGAAAATTTCTTCTTGATGGAGCACTGATCAAGTTCACGTTTTAGCTTTTGCTCAAGTTTGATTAAATTGCGTTGGGCTTTTTCTATAAGTAATTGTTGCACCCCATGCAACCTTGCCCTAAAGATGCTTTTTACGATAAAATATCTCATTGAAAGAATTAGGAAGAGAAATGATATTATGGATCATATCGGAGCTACTATCCCTTACTTTATTGATGCAGTCCGAGAACTTCATATGAGAATGCTAAGTTGCTTGAAACCTGCAAGGCCGAGCACCTGCTGGAGATTGATTCGAACATAACCTGAGCAAAAGGGGAGAATGGTTAGAACTATTTATTGGAAGGTGGCTAACTACTGCCATAGGAAATAAATCCTGCTAGTTTAATTTCCCTAGAGCTCGGTTAAGATGAGCCCCAATTTTGGTATTGGTCGTTTCTCCCCTACACCAGGCAAGCTTTGGGCCCAAGAATCCTAAGTCAGTCAATTCATTATCAAAGATCTAATTATTGAAGGATGTTGATCTTTAAGAGAAATTGTGAAGCGAGCTTTGGATTTCGTCAAGGGAGCAGACTGCATTAAAATCGCCAACTATGAGCCAAGGACTTTTGATGCCAATATTTTGGAAGGATAGAGTCTACCACAAGTCATTCCTTGGAGAGAAATAAGGGCTAGTAACAACAACATATAGGAGCCACCTAGGGCCTGTTCCTTCCTGCACCGACCATATGATAAACTAAGGATGAGAGTGCAAAATAGAGAGATTAATTTTCATTCCATCCCAAAGAAGTCAAATGCCTCTGCTAAAACCAATGGCCTCAACCTGAGCCTAGTGGGAAAGGCCAATATTCTAACAAACATGAGTGGCTTGGCATCCGTTAATTTTAGGTTCCAATAAACTAATGACAATAGGCCGATTAAGCCTAATCAATTCTTTAAGGGTACAACTAAAAGTGTGAGCAGCTGTCCCTTGGCAATTCTAGAAAGCCAAAGACATAGATAAAGGATAGCAAGAAACTAGCTTAAGCAAATTCCAAATCCTAGTATAACCCAGCAAAATGGTTATTCGCATTAGTCCTCTCATAAATATTGTTCATCATCACATTAGAATACTCCTATAGGACTACCTTGCCACGGTCTAGTGGTTCATGGTAAGAGAGTCCAAAATGAAAAGGGATATTGTATCTCTAAAATTAGAGGTGATCATGGCAAAGAGTTTGAAAATTATATTTTTGAAAACTATTGTTTAGAAAATGGTATTTCTCATGATTTTTCCACACCATGAACTCCTCAACAAAATGGGGTAGTTGAAAGGAAAAATCAAACATTGGTAGAAATGGCTAGAACAATGCTTAGTGAGTATTGCTTACCAACCTACTTTTAGGCACAAGTCACTAATACCGCATGTTATATTTCAAACTGTGTTTTCAAAAGACTCATTTTAAATAAAACCTCTTATAAGCTTTGGAATGGAAGAAAACCCAAGATCTCATATCTTAGAGTATTTGGTTGCAAATGCTTCATATTAAATACCAAGGATGACCTTGGAAAATTTGCCTCAAAATCGGATGAAGGCATATTTTTTAGTTACTCCACCTCTAGCAAAGCTTATAAGGTCTTCAATAAAAGAACTTAAGTTGTAGAAGAGTTTATGCATATCAATTTTGATGAATCTCATAGACTTGATCTTGGGAAAGGTATTCATTACCATAGAGAATCTCAATCTTGATCAAGTGAAACAAGGGGAATCAACAAAGAAGAATGATCTTGTTAAGGAACATGAGAAACAACATCAAGAGGAAGAGTAATCCTAAGCTTAAGAGCATGAAACCAATGAGCTACCAAGGGAGTGGAGGTTTGTAAGAAACTACCCAAAGGAGCAAATCGTTGGTGATCCTACAAGGTGTAAGTACTCATTCCAAACTTCTTGATTCTAATCTTGCTTTTTATCTCAAATTGAACCAAAATCAATTAATGAAGCTTTGGATGATGAGAGTTGAGTGATTACTATGCAAGATGAACTCAATCAATTTGAGAGGAACAAGGTTTGGACATTGGTTCCAAGACCTAAGGACTACCTAATTATTGGTAGTAAGTGAGTCTATAGGAACAAACTAGATGAGGATGGTAACATTACAAGAAATAAGGCTATATTGGTTGTGAAAGGCTATAACCAAGGGGAAGGCATTGATTTAGCTGAAACATTTGCCCCTCATAACAAGATTAGAGGCCATTTGCATTTTATTGGCATATGCATGCCACATTAATTTCAAACTTTTCGAAATGGATGTCAAAAATGCTTTTTTTAAATGGTTTTATATCAGATGAAGTCTATGTTGAGCAACCTCTCGATTTTGAAGATCATGCTTTTCCAATCCATATCTATAAGCTCACTAAGGCATTATATGGATTTTCAAAAGGGCATATTGATACAACTCTTTTTATTAAAAAGCATAAGTATGACACTCTCATTGTTCAAATTTATGTTGATGACATTATCTTTGGGTCTACTAATGAAAATCTTTGCCAAGAGTTTGCTAAGTGTATGACTAGAGAATTTGAAATGAACATGATGGGTGAGCTTAAATTCTTCCTTGGACTTCAAATTAAGCAAAGCAAAGATGACATCTTTATCAACCAATCCTAGTACACTAAGGAATTGATCAAAAAATTTGGGATGGATGAGTGCAAGAATGCCAAGACTCCAATGACCACATTAACAAAATTAGACAAATATGAAAAAGGTAAAGCTATTGATGAAAAGCTTTATAGAGGTATGACCAGCTCACTTCTCTATTTAACCTCCTCTAGACCCGACATTATGTGTAGTGTATGCTTGTGTGCTATTTAGTCATGTCCTAAAGAATCACATTTGAATACGATAAAAAGGATTTTGAAATATCTTCATAGCATTATGTATTTAGGCATATGGTATCCTAGGAATACATCCTTTTATATAATTGGTTTTTCGGATGCCAACTATGCCAGTAGTCTTTTAGATTGAAAAAGTACATCCGGAACCTATCACTTTATTGGTGAATGCTTAGTTTCTTGACATAGTAAGAAATAAGTTTCGGTTGCCTTATCCACCACTGAAGTAGAATATATGGTGGTTGGTTGTTGTTGAATTGAAGTTCTTTGGATGAAACAACAACTCAATGATTATGGCGAAGTGATTGATCACATTCCCATCAAATATGATAAAACTAGTGCAATAAATCTTCAAAAGAACCCCATCCAATATTCTAGGAGCAAACATATTAATATAAGACATCATTTTTTTAAGAGATCATGTCCAAAATAGTGATGTGGTGTTAGAATTTATCAACAATAACAACCAATTGGAGGATATTTTTATGAAGCCCCTAAATGATGAAAGGCTTTGCTTTATAAAAAGAGAGGTTGATATGCTTGATGAGAGCACATTGTTTTGAAAAGCTTTAAGTCATGTTTTTCCATGTATAAACATGTATAAATGAACTGTATGCTTTTTAATTGATTCATGTATGGTATATCATGTTTAGATCACACATTTTCTCTTTTTCATGTAACACATTTCAAATTTTAATAAAATATTTTCTTGTTTTCATTTCTTACTCTCCTTGGTGATTACCTTTTTGCCTTATATGCATTTAATCTTTTTGATCTTGACAAACGGGGAAAAGAAAGAAGATGAAACTTATGCGAAAATTAACCTAATTTTTGGATTGGTAACTTAGTTTACTATGTTGACTTTAACAGTCTTGTTTGACTTAAGTTATTCAATAAGTATTTTGCCTTCAAATGATGTGAAACTTTGAATACTTATTATTTAGTACTTTAATTTAATATATGCATTATCAATTTGTTATTTTTGCTTTGGTTGATTGTCAAAATCAAGGAAGGGGAGATTGTTAACCTTATGGTAATTGCTCTCCATTTTGATCTTAACAATCAAATTAAATGTTACTAATATCTTCATTTAGTGTTGTGTTGATAGTGTTCAAAGTTTCAGCACATTTGGTTATGATTTCCCCATTGAACAAATCAATGATTTCCTAGAGATGCGTAACTCCCGACCGGGACCATTATGTCCCGACTGAGAGTATAGTACAGACCAAGAAATCCATGGCCAGACCAGGAAAGATAACCTCTTGGCCTTCCAAAGATCCAGATGTGAATAGAGATTGAGACATGCCTTGTCCCGACTGGGAAAGCTAGTTTCCATATCGGGAAGTATGATGGTCCGATAGGAAAATTCAAATGGACATGACCGTTGAAGTGTACACTCCACCAAAGTGTGCCACGTCATCTGAAAGTTAAAACGACCAAGTCAAGATGACCAATGTCTTGATCGAGAAGCATTCGAAGCCAACACACTCAGGTCCTTGGCTATGGCATCCTCGAACATGTCCTGATCGAGACACAAGGAGTCCTGATTGGGAAAATCATACAGGGCCTAGCCGTTAGACCCCTTAGCCAACTAGAAGATGCCATGTGTCAAAATAGGTCTTTTCTCGACTAGAAAACCCATGTTCTCAATCGAAACCCTTCTTTGTAGGTTACATTAAATGCACTTATAAGAGAACGTTAGAAAGAGTAATGACACCCCTTTGTAATGGCTAACTGGTGAGTAATTAGTATAAATACCCTATCAAAAGGCCATTTAACATTTCTAACAACTTTACAAGTGCCAAACTCTTGTAAATTTATTTCTCAACTTTTTTCATTAATTATTTTTGTAAAGGTTTAAGCATTAGCCTTAAACATTTGGGATTGTCTTATAATTAGGGTGTGTGTGAGCCAAAATTACAAGGAATTGGTTGTTGTGTGAGCCATTAAAACACAAGAAAAATTTAGGTTAAGTGTTAGCTTTGATTGGAAACACCTAATTGAGAGTGAGCTAGTTAAAACTCCATTGTAAAATAAAGATTAAATTAGTGAATACCCAATTGTGATTGGGGAGAGGAGTAGGGTTAGTTACCACTCAAACCTCTATAAAAATTCATGTGTCCATCTCTTCTAACT
Source organism: Balakata baccata (assembly GCA_949630135.1). Taxonomy (NCBI): domain Eukaryota; kingdom Viridiplantae; phylum Streptophyta; class Magnoliopsida; order Malpighiales; family Euphorbiaceae; genus Balakata; species Balakata baccata. The sequence continues at coordinate 40,930 of CATIWF010054764.1, forward strand.
TTTTTCTTTCTTATGTGTGCAAGAATTTTTAATTTCCCAACAATTCATCCCTCCCTTTCTTAGTGATTGTTTGGGCAACAAAACCTAATTGTAAATGGGCAAGTTTGATATGGAACTTTGAGTATTATTTGGGGAAAAACACTTTTTAAGGCTAAATTGAGTTGATTTACATGTTATTAGATGGATTTAAGTAAAAAAGAATTTAGTTTGATGATCTTTGAGTTAGGGTTTGGAATATGTAGCTTATTTAGCCATAGATGTTGATATATGGTTTGAGTTAATGAGAAATGTGATTATGTATGGGAGATGCCTTTGGAAGGTGGAATTCCCCACCAAGGAGACTAAGCAAGCTTAAAGCTTAGACTTTGAGTTGGCTCCATAGGAGGTAAGTACACATGCATTATAATTTGCTAAAAATGAAATGATATGATGTTGAGTGACATGAAATATGATAAAAGGCATGTTAATAGAAATAATTGGTAATTAAGATGGAAATGGAGATAAGTAATAGATTAATTATACTTATGGTTATGAATGATATATGAAGGATTAAAAGAGGAATTAAGCTTATCTAAGCTAATGAACTTCAAGTTCATTTAATTGCATAAATGGTACATAATGAATCACAAAGATAGAAGAGAAATTTTTGATAAGCCTTTAGGGAGGCTATATATATATAACTTGAAAATGAGTAAAATACTTGAGATATTCATGTAATAGGAATGTTTGTCAATTGGTGAAATGCATGTATATGATTGTAAGGCTATTATTTCAATTTGTAGTAAATTAAACTTAATGCCTAATTAAGAATTGACAAATGGTAGATGCACAAGCTCTATGGAGGCACTTCAGGTGCTTAAAGGGAATGACATAATAGAGGTAAGTTCATCAATTGAGAAGTTATGAATTGATATATTGGCATATGGTAATTGTTTAATGGCACGTTAATAAGTTATATGCTAATAAAATGAGAAGTCATAACATGAATTGGCATGATAAAGGTTAGGATAATTCATTTGGGTATGTTAATATGTATAAAATGTTAAATGAGTATGGAAATGGCAAATATGCTTGAAAAGGTGAATTGTGTTAATAGCTTGAGTTGTTGAGCTTGGTTGGAAACCTAATATGCAAAGATTTGAGTCACGTAAACTTGAGTATGATTGACTTATATGCCTACAAATGATTGTTGTATGTGTTTAGGTAGTGTTTAGAATTAAAATTTTGGCAAAATTTGATCACAGCAACAAGTTATGCCTTTTCATAACCAGCGTTACAACTAAGTTGAAAACTGTCATGATTATGAATCTTTGTCACACCCACAAAACGAGTCTAGAAGTTATTATGATCATTTGGGGTATAAAAATAAGAAGTTGACATGAAAAACATGAGAGAGTTAAAGTCAGTGCTGTACACGATTCGTGTAGCTGAAGATGGGTCAGTGTTGTGCACGACCCGTGTTGATCTGATGACCTGTGCAGGATGAGCATTGTGCACGATCCGTGCAGTCCTGCATTACCTGTGCTGTGTCATGATGGTATCTTAGGGCACTAAGCACAACCCTTGCTGGGTGTTAGGTATATAAATACCCGAGTTCTCTCTCATTTCAATCATAAAATCATTTCTATCAACCCCCACTTGAGAAAAACCCTAGAAAAACTTCCAATCCTCTGAAACTCCATCTCCCACATAAGTTTTGATAAGTTTTAAGCCTCCAAATACAAGATCTAACATCAAAGATCAAGATTTGAGCATGGATTTGGGAGATTTACTAAGAAAAAAGAAAGAGTTAGAGAGAGAGAGAACTTAGAGCTTGAGGGAGCCCAAATTCTCCAACAAAGTTAGCTTCGTTTTCTTCCTTCTAAGGGTGAGAAAACACACTCATATCTTTTGCTTGATTCATAGTGGTTTGTTATGGTTTACTCTAAGGTTGTAAAAACTGGTCCAGCCAACGAACTAGAAAAGACAGCTGGTCATGAATTTAAGGTCGAACCAAGATTGAATCAGAGTCAAACTGGTCTTGTGAGTTTTTTTATAAAATATAATGTCTGATATATAATAAGATATAATATGCCTCATACATAAAAAAACAAAGATAATAAATTGTTGGAGGTCATTGCTAGTGCACAAGACTGATAGCAAGTGATTAATGTATCATTTTTGTCAATGTAAATAATATTTTTTATAGGAATCAAAATAAATTTAAAATAATTTATGTAAAATTTTGTAATGTTTCATATTAATATTGAAAATACAGATATTGAAATTCAACTTTATCGAATATACATAATTTTTAATAATGTGAATATTTAAAATAAATATTTTTTTATGATATATATTATTAATATGATTAATAGGAAAACAACTATTATTTATATAACTAATTAATTTTTAGATTAAAATAATTTCTTACATTAATAAAAATAATTTATGCTAAATTTTTTAAAATTATATATTACTAATAAAATATATAAATAATTAAATAAAAATTTATATAATATATTTTAAGCAATATATTATTTTAATAATATGAATAATGTAGTATAGTGGTAGAAATTTACAAAAAATTCCTTCAAGATCCATGTTTAAATCCTAGTAGCACCATCTTTTTAGTTTTTTAAGCATTTTTCACATTATTAAATTTGACCTGGGAAAACCGTTCAAAACCGGTCGGGTCAACTGGTTGACAATTGAATCAGCTGGTTGAACTGTTTTTCCACCAATCTAATAACCCCCAGGTTTTACTTCTCAAAACCGTCTAGCCTAGTGACCGGTTTCTAGTTTGTTCGGTTGAACCGGTTGGGCCAGGCCAGTTTTTATAACTATGGTTTACCCAAAATGGGTAGAAACCCATTTGTAAATGGGTATGGATGAGAGGGGATCTTGAGTTTTCTTGAGGGAAAAACTCTCTTTGAGACCATTATAAGTTCGGTAACACATTTTTAACATGATTTAAGAAAGGAAAGACCTAAGTTGAAGGGTTTTGAGTTGGGTTCATGTTTACCTAGCTTTTATATAGCTTTGAATAGCTAAGTATGTTGACCCATGGTTATGATTGTGTATGGATGGTGTCTTGGAAGGTGGAGTTACCACCAAAGAAGGCTAGGCAAACTTAAAAGCTTGGATTTGAGATGGCTTTATAAGAGGTAAGGTCACATTGGCATTCTTTTATTCCTTACATGACATGAAAATGTGATAATGGCATGTTAATTAGAAATGATCGGTAACTAAGATGTAAATGGGAATGTGTAGTAGATTGATTGTTCCTATGGGCTACGAATGATGTATGAAGAAATGAAATCTAAAATGAAATACAAGCAAATAACGTGTTTTCAGTATGTTAAATGTACTCAAATCTGAAATGAGTAAACATATGATTATTGACCCCTTATAGCATGATTAATCGATGATGATGTGGGTGTTATAAACTGTGATTTAGGTTAATTGGTAACATGCTAGATTGCATAAGAGCTTAGTGGCATGATAAATAATGTTAATGAATAAGAAGTGAGCTTTATAACTCAAATTTACCCTTGTGCTTATTAGTAATTTAGAAATGGAAAACTAAGATGAGTGAAAGAGAAATAAGACTCATTTTTTGTAAATAAACTCTTGGTTAATTGGTTAGCATAATTGATACATAATGAACCAATAACAATAGAAGTGGAAATAGTTGAGCCTTACGAGAGGAAATAATAGTGCATAGATACGTAACATGGAAATAAAAGGGGTTAATTGAAATAACAATGTACAGTTATGATTGTAAATCCATAAAATGCATGTGTATATGTGATGAGCCCCTTTAGTGCATGTTAGGCTTAATGCCTATATTGAAAATTGACAAAGTGGTAGATGCTCAAGTTCAAGAGAGGCATGTAAGGTGCTTGGAAAGAAAGGCTTAAAAGAGGCATGTCCCTCGTTTTGAGAAAACATGTGGACCTTGTATAAAAAGATACCATTATGCACTTATGGCATGATTATGACCCATATGCATGAATGCTTAAATTATGATTGACCATAAATGTTGCAAAATGTATTATATGTGATTGGAATGTTTAATGGCATGAATTATTATCATATGAATTTATAATGGTAGTTGTGATAATAATGAAAGGCTTATGCCCATTGTGTTAGATATGATAATTGAAAGCCACAAATGAAAACTAAATAATGTATGATTGGAATCCATGTGTTTGGGTTCTTGAGAATGATGAGGGATGAATGAATGATTGGTATTAAGCCATGTAAATGTGGTTTTTGAATGTTGTAGATGAGTTTGGTGCTTGACCAAACATTGGATATTGCTTGTGTTATGTGCTTTGTGATCTTGATAATTATGAAAGACTAGAAATAGAATGTGAACGTGATTTCTAGGAATGAATGGTATTGTAGCTCCCTTATCTTCTTAAAGCTTAATACCCTATGCTTTAAGGTTTGAAGCTCAATACCCTGAGGGTTAATGCTTCAATCGGTGACCGACATATGCTAAAGCCTTCAAGAGCTCAATGCATTACATGGTGATCGGTATATGCTAGAGCCTCTGAGAGGTCAATGTGTTATATAGTGATCAATATACATTAGAGCCTTCGAGAGGTCAATGCATTATATGGTGATCGACATACACTCGGGCCTCTGAGAGGTCCATGTGTAGTTTGTGACTAATATAAACAGTAAATGAAACAAAGAACTAAATGAACCTCGTACTATAGAATTGAATGAGTAAATGTGAATATATATATATATATATATATTCACATTTACTCATTCAATTCTATATATATATATATATACATGACTCGATGTTAATGATGCTTTGGTCTATATCAATGATAAGTATGCCAACTTACGTAGAATTGAGTTAGAATAATGCTATATACAAGGTATGTGATAGGCACGTGAGTGTGACCATCAGTTAGACTGTAAATATATGAATTTTCATTCAAGTATACCTTGAATTATATGGCGGGAATTATATGATTATATGTTACCATTTCTATACTCTTTTGTATTACTAAGCTATGAGTAGCTTTGTAATGTCCATTAATTAGGGCCTAGTTAAAATAAATGTATTAGTAATATACATAGAAATCATGTGAAAGATATTAGAATAAAATTGAATGAATAACTAAATTAGAAATTAAAATAAATTAAATTGATTGACATATTTAATTTAATTAAATTATATCACGTGATTAAATTATATTTTAATAAAGACTAGTGGAACTAGATATATGTAAAAATATGAAATAATAATAATAATAATAATAATAAATTCAAAGAAAAAGAATGAAAGAAAAAGAAAAAAAATATGGACATAAAAAAAAACTAGAATTGAATGGGAAAGAGAGAGTTGAGGCGATGGAGATTAGTTTTAGGCATAAATTTTTCTAGTCTCTACACTCTTCTCTCAACCTTCTCCATTTTTCTTCTCCTCCAACAATAGCAACCCCATTTTCTTCAATCTTTTCCTCAAGATTTGCATTAAATTCATTTCAAATTAATTTATTCTAGATAAGTAATCATCTCTCTTTATTTAAGTACTCGTTAGAATTGACTAGGTCTGTGTATAACTAGTGACTTGCACCATGATTTTGATGAATATAAATTTTGATTTTGAAGAAGTTCTAAACATGAAACTTGTAGATTTCTGTCTTAGGTTTATGGTTATATAAATAATTTTGCAAGATTTGGTCTATAGAAAGAGATATACTTAATTGATTGAGACTTGCTCCTAAAAGAGTATCAATAGGATACCCTATGGTATTGGCTTGTTTTGATCACCTTAAGGGCCAAATTAATGGTAAATTAAAACATGAAAGTTGTAGCTCTATGTGTTAGTTGTATATTAAATTTTATGATCAAAACCCTAATGGATGTTGAGTTATGGTAAAAGGAATTATGACTGTTATTTTGATTGAGCTACTACTAGTATCTGTATAGCTCGAGTAATTTTGTTCTTATTTTTAAGCTATTTGTAAACCAAATTAATCAAAATGAAAAATATAAAAGTTTTAGGATTATGACTTAGCTAAATTCCAATAGAAGTTTTATTTTAAATGATTATTGGTTGGTTGTTACTTTGTATTGGACCAGTTATATTGTCCCTATTAATTAAGAACTTTAGAGACCGAATGGGTAAAAGTTGTAAATATACACATATTGAAAGATATGAATTTTTAAAGATAGTATATCAAAACTGCTTAAGGGCTGAAGACGGGGCAAACTTTAAAACTTACAAAAAAAAAATTGTATAATGCTCCAAAAATTCTGAAATTTTAATATGTTATAATATTATGTGTTAAATTTAATTAGAAATAAAAATCATATAAATTGGATAAGTATAGAAAAAGTTATAGAGTCAATAGTCCTAAAAGATCATATTGCCACTTAGGGGGAAATAAGATTGGAAGGCTATGAGTTAAATGTGATATGTTTGTTATATTAATATCTGTATTGTAATCTTATAAGCTTATAGATGTGTAAGTGTGACATAGAGACAACAATATTTAATGGGATGAAGGGGGAAATTTCCAAAAGAGGTAAGTTTCCCAATCGTTACCTCAAGAGTGACTTGCATGTTTAAATAATGAAATTGTGTGTTGTGGCATATTTAGAATTATGGAATATATATAATTGTTAAAAGTATAATAAATGGTTATAAAAAAAAAGGGAGCAATGGTAAGTCAAAGAGTGCAATTGAATGACTTTGAAATTATGACAAAATTTTTATGTAAAAGTAAGTAAAATTTTATCAAGCAAGAAAAAATATGTGATGAACCTGGAAGTTCTATATGATGCATCTGGGATCTCTTAATGATGAATCTACTAGTTCTATATGGTGAACACCTAAGTAGGTGTGTTAAAGAAAGTTGTATATTGATTTTGACATATGCACTCATGTTGGAAATAAATGATTTATGGTATTAATTGCCCTTTTTTTCTACCTATTAACTAGAATTATGATTGATGGTGTACCATTAAGGGAATTTTTGTACCAAACCAATTATGACATGTTAGGGACAAGTTGGCTTAAGCTTAGGTATGAGTGCTCTTGATCCTAAGATGCTAACAATAATTTAATATCAAGCCAAATTAGCTTAAGCTCAAGTATGAGCGCATTTGACTTGAAATTATAGTGAGTAGGATAGCTCAAGTTTGGGTATGAGCGCTCCTACTTTACACTTTGATCTTGTGATGCTAGCAGTAATTAAATATCAAGTCAAGTTAGCTTAAGCTCGGGCATGAGCGCACTTGACTTGAGATCATAGTGAATAGGGTAACTTAAGCTCGGGTATGAGTACTCCTACTTCACTCCCTGTATCCAAATAGTTCGGAAATGAGATTTGTCCTTATATATGAACATGAATAAAATATGGAAACCATTATAAAGGTTATGGAATAATGAAACCAGTAATATGGATATGTGGAAACCATAGATGGAATACATGATATGATATTTATGAGATATGAATGATATGTAGGAGATATTATATTAACATAGTAATCTAGTTATGATATGACATAAATGAATAAACAATAGCATATTGTTATGATATAGGAATTGCTTTATATTCTATAAAGAATGGGTATATCATGGTGTGAATGATTATATGATTAACTTGTGTGTTAAATAAAGAAAATAATTGTACGTCATGAAATAAGAAAAGAAATTAAATTGTTCTTGTATCATTTTAGATTATATGTGGTTAATTTGTTATAATTATATAAACACGAAAATTGAATTTCATGAATGTGTGTATTGCTGTTGTTATTATTATTATTATTATTATTATTATTATTATTATTATTATTATTATTATTATTATTATTATGTACTACTAATCTATAAGTAATTTAGTGTGTGGATTTTCCCTACACGCAAGTCCTGGAGCTAGATAGTGTTAAGTAAGGAAGTTGACAGAGGAAAAGGCAGAGCCCTTGTAAAGAAGACCATATAAACCATGATTTGGGTCGGATTTATTTATATATCATGCATCTGTTTTAACATTCATGAGAAGAGATGTAATTGGTTATATTTGTTATTTTTAAGAACATGTTATAAGATTTATTATTAGCTTATCTACATATAGTTATGATGCATGAGTAGAGGGTTAGTTATGCCCAAACCAGTATATGATAGATGTCAAATAGGTAAACAAGAACTAGTATCTCCTTAAAGTGATATATATTAGTTGACTAATCATGCATGCTTAACTAGAGAGAGAAAAAAAAATTTTGGGTATAACAAAATGTCAAAAATGTTTTAATTTAAACATGTTTAAGTTATCGAGTATGTAGCACTTTGCTCATGTAATGGGTTTATTTCCTATTTCATGGGCAGAGCGTTATAAGCTTAGTGCATTCTTTCCATGCACACAGGTCTTAAAGCTAGTGGATAGTAGATATAGCAGTTGGCAGCAGAGAAGGCCAAGCCCATGTAGGCCCAAATTAAGGCCCAAATTAAGGGCGATCATATCCATAACATGCAATCATCTTAGTATTAATCAGATGGATTGTAAATTTATGAGGTCAACTGATTGAGATTATGTAATATGATGTAATAATGGTATAATATGACATAATTATGATGCATGAGTTGAGGGCTTGATATGCCCATATCAGTATATGATTGTGATCTAATGGAATTATAAAGGCTAATATCACCTTGAGGTGATATATATATATATTCAGATGAAATAATGAGTATGGAAATATATTAAAAAAAAATTTTTTGGACAAATTTTAATCTCTTAGGCCCTGTAGCATTCCATATGTATAATGGGACATATTCCCATTATAGGGTGGGTATTACAATCTTAGTCCAGTACCTTTCATGACTAGGCTTCACAACCAGCCTAAAAATTTATGGTCGTTAAGATACTGTTCATAGCAAAAATAAACTTTGTTCAATTGATATTTTAGTGGGTCCAAAATATATTGAACACGCCTAAATAATAGAATATGATGTTATATCATATGAATTATGATATGTGAATATGTATATGTTATATGTAACATAATGGAAATATGAAAGAATGAGATTTAAATGGGAAGATACTTTGATATATATAAATGCTCATTTCTCTACACAAGGACTATTTTAGGATAGATGGTGCACCATAAAGCGGATATGCTGTAAAATTCTCGACTTTTCTACATGCATTATGACACGCATTACATTTGGACATATTCATTTTATATATGTCATTCATATGAAACACATGCATACATAGGGATTTTAGCTAGACGTATTCATGAGATAGACTTGACACGGGTCGGTTTATCGCAATAGGACCCAGTCGTACGTGTCTAGCTATAATTTAAATAAGGACACAAGATATTGAAAATGAAATTTAATAAATGATTACTTTTGAAATAAAGGAAAATTTAGCATAGTTAAAATTAAAGTAGACAAATTGACTAAATAGTATTTTTGGCACTAAGTATTTGTAATTATGTAGAGAAAAGAATAATAATAATAATTAATTAATTATTAATTATTTAAATTATTTAAAAATAATATATCAGAAAAAAAAAGAAAAAAGTAAAAAGTAAAAAAAAAAAAAAAAAAAATTGAAGTCGGCAACTTTGGGATTAAAGAGGCAGATTTGGCCCTTCTACTTTTAGCAGCCATTTCTTCCTCTCTTCTTCATTTTTCTTGCAATTTTCTTCCTCAAACTCTATCATCTGGCCATACTTA
>CATIWF010054769.1:0-15403 GCA_949630135.1 Balakata baccata
GTCATATATAACTTGCATATAGCAAGAAAATAACAGATAAAAAATGTATATGGTAGTTATTTTAAATAGATTCACATAATTAATGATTACTTAATTTTAAAAATTTAAATTAATCAATTTTTTTAAATTAGGTAAGTACTATAAATCGGTATTACGAGAAAATAAAAAATTTGAGATGGGAGAATGGACTACATTTTATGTTGTAGTTATAATGGTAATTATATATAATAATGTAGAGTGTGAATCACTGCCTTTAATGTTTCTTCTCATATTACAAATGTTATTTCAATTTTATAATTATTGATGAAGTACTAATTAGTAATTAGTCTAAAATTAATTTCAAAAAAATTAAAAATTAATCTATTCAATATAGAGTATTAAGTAGTATTTAATTTTAATGAAAAATTAAGTATTTGAATATCAATTAATATTAAATTTTTATTATTTTAGTATAAAGTGTAATTACAAATTTAGTATTATGCTTCAAATAACTTCTATAAACTACTTGTCTATTAATAAAACGAAAATTACATTTTGAAAAATCTAATTACTAAATAATTAGTAATTTAGGATTTTATATAATTAAATTGAACTCAATTGGTTAGATTGAGAGGTTAAATTGAACTTCAATTAATTGAATTTTGTTCAATTTCAATTCCTTTAAACTGATTAACTAAGTTCAACTAGTCAAATAAAAAATAAATATTAAACTTAATTAAATTGATTAAATTTGAGCTGTTTAATTCAGTAATGGAATTCAATTTGAATTTCGGTTGATTAAGTTTTAAAAAACTGAAATCCTGATTTTAAGTTTAATTAGTTAATTTTTAATTTATTAAAATGATGTTCAATTTAAATTTTATTTAATTATTTTAAATTTAATTAATCAATTAAATTCTATTTTAATTAATCAATTAAACTACAATCTACTTCAACTTAATTAATTATAAGTTTAATTAATCAATAAACTTCAAATTAATGCAAATGCATATATATTATTCACTTAATACTTAAAAGTACTTGATATCTAACTTATAAACAATTCTATTTCACTATTCAAAAATAATTTGATTAAATTATTTTAAAATAGTCTGATCCAATTTTATGGAGAAAAATATGATATTATTAGACCTGAAAATAATGATGACGATCCCTTTAAACTTTAAATTTATTCGAAATATCAATCCTCAGTATTCTATCATGTTTTGGGTTACATATTTATTAAATTTGAATAGAGGACAAAATGATATCTTTCAAATTTCAAAATTATTCAATGTTAAGACCCTGTTTGATTTAACTGTTGAGTAAAATTAGTAGTTGATTTATGTTAGTATTTAATAAAACTGATTGAGTTGTTATTATTTGAATGTAAAATTACTAATAGAAGCATATTTTATATAACTCAAAATATATTTTTTTATGATGTATGAATAAAAAAAATATAACCTACTTTTTATAAAATTATTTATTTTAATAATTAAATTAATATTAATAAAAAATTTAAGCATGAATAAAAATTTTCAAAAAAATGTATTTTATAATTTATATAAATCTAATTAATTAATGTAATATTTTTATATGACTTTCTCTTCTATAATAATAAAAGAAGGTGAAATAAATAGTGAATATAAATGTTGGCAAGTGATAATAAATATTAATTAAAAAAAAAAAGTAACGTCATGTATTATGAATAGGCTAAGTTTTTTTATTACAAAACGATTCAGCCATTTTAAAAAATTTTCAAAATAAAGTTATTTTTCAATCAGTAACAGTTTGAACCCAGAATGATCTATTAGCTACTGCTTACAATATATATTTAACCAAACACACCTCTTTATAATAGCTATTGAGTATCAAACAACTAACAATTGCTCTAAAAAACTGAATCAAATACCTTCTAAAATTCAAGACAATTAGAAAAGATAGAATCCATTGTTGGAAATTTGAGATTAAAGTACCATTTTGAAATGAAAATTCGAATGAGTTCCATAACTCCGTTTTGGGAGAATAATTTAAATATGTATTTCTTAATATGAGGATTGTGAATTATGATATTCATATGCTCAAAATAATAAATGTATGAATAAAAATTGAAATTTAAAGTAAGTTCATTACTAAGGAAAAATGAAGTTTCGATGTGATGCGGTTGTGTCAAAATGATGCAGTTGCATTAGCATTAGAAAGTCACTATGTGACACGACAGTGCGCCCATGACCAGTAAGTCACTAGCCAAGCACGACACGCCCACACCGCTGGTGCCACTATGACATGCCTGCGTCGGTAGTTTTTCTAGAAAATTGTCTCTTGAGTTTCTTCTTTACATATGTTACCGCTATCAATAAAGTTGTTTCAAGGTTTAATTAGTAGCCTTAATGAGAATATATTCGGTTTTTTTTCTCTTTCCTCCAATCTAGTATAAATAGAGGCATTTGACTTCTATTTGAAATATATCTTTTTCCACAACTTTGTGAGATTTCTTCTTCTATTCCTCCTTTGCTTTTCTTCCAATAATAAAGTGTAATATATATTTAATTCATTGTTAGTAATTGTTGTGGGGTTCTACTGTTATCTTAATTTGTTATATCATGGAAATAAATACCGATTGATCATAAGCATCATTAATATGAGCAAATTTTTTTTAAAGACATTATATAATACACAGACTTCATATTGCATTCTTCTACATTTCCTTATACTTTGATCTTATACTGAATTAACAACACCATAGTCCTAACATCCATATCATTTGATTTCGATTCTTAAACATAATAATGAGATGTCAAATTTAATATTTCTATTAAAAAAAATTAGCTACTTACAAAGTAAAAGTTTATTACATTGCAAAATAAAACAAAAAGTAACATGTGGATTTTCCATTACATGATATAATGGCTATAAGATAAAGAATTAATAAGTAGATCTTCAATTGCTTTCAAGGAAAGATTCACATTCAAAAGCTCCCCAAAAAGGAAAAAGAACTACTTCATCTGCAAGAAAAGTTATCTAATGTAATCCAATTCATTATTCATCTAACCAAGAAATAATCTTCTCACTCTCAAGAAAAGTTATTCTAATGTAATCCAATTCATTATTCATCTAACCAAGAAATAATCTTCTCACTCTCAAGAATACCCAATACATACCCATACATATAAATATATAATAAGTTGTACTATTAATTTCCCATAGTTCAATCAATGGCTATGAATCATACAAGTGGTGCATATGATGAGACTTTTCTACCCAAATCTATCCAAGAGGAAGATGGAGATTTAGTTTTTCTTGTTAAACTACCTGGTGCTCTTTTAATTTCTTGTTAATTAATTACTTCACTTCGTTACATTTCTTCTCATAATTATATATATATATTAATCATTTACCTTATGCAAAATGTCCTAATGTTTGACAAAGTTTAGTAGACTTTGCAATTTCTTTAATTTTTTTTTAATTCTGTAGATAATTTAAAGAAGAGGACATGCAATTGATGATATAGCAGTTATTTTATTCAAAAAAAAAAAATTTGAGCATATTAGTCAAATTCATTCAAGTGTATGACCAGATAAACCCATTGATTATATTTAAAGTTATTACTTGTTTAATTTTATAAAAGAAAAATATATAAGATTAAAAAAATTGGATCACACAAATTTGGGTTGGATTTAGGGGTTTTTTTTATTTTTATAAATCATTCAAATTTTCAAAGTCAATTTTTCATGAAAATTTTGAAATTTCGAGTTCGAGTACAGGTCAAATAAAAATAGTAAACTCTAATTACAATTATATAATCATGTAAAAGATATTATGGTATGCAGATGAGAGATTTTTTTACGAAAAATTTGATGTGTTTACAACATAAAAAAAAAATTATTATGTGTCATAAAATTAGAAAAAAAAAAGTGAAAAAAAAAAGTAAAAAAGAGAAATTTATTATTATTATTATTATTATTATTATTATTATTATTATTATTATTATTATTATTATTAATGCATTATTTTTTTCCATACACAGATTTGAGGAATCCCAAAGAATTGAATCTGAGGCAAGTAAATAGCAAGTTTGAAAATGGGATTTTGAGAATCACAATTCCAAAACTTAATTTTATAGAAAATGAAGAAGAAGACAAGAAAGAAAATGTCATTGGATCTCAAAAACAAACAGAAAATCAAAAGGAAAGTATGTTTGTAGGGGAAAAATTAATTGCTGAATTAGATGTTTCTTTAAACACTGATAACTACAAACTGGAAAAGAATAAACAGGAAGCTGATGATGAAAAAGAGTGGCAATTGATGCTCAATTTACTGATATCAGTAACCGTAACTCTGGCAATTGGGGCATTCATCTTCTTCACTGAGAGACTGATTAGGGTTATCATTATTCCAATCTGTGATTCAGTCGAGTATTTATTTAAGAAAATAATGGGGTTTTTCCTGTTTTTATTTTGTAAATTAAAGGCTTTGAGTGAAAAATTTGTTGACTTATATAGTCAATGTAAAACTCCTCATCAGAATCTTCAGCTGAAATCAGAATGGAAGGATGACGATGGAGCCATCTTTCTTCTCATTCATCTTCCCGGTATTCTTCTATTAAACTTTTCTTATCCATGCATGTTTTTCTATTCTAATTTTTATACATATGTTTCTTTGCTTTTAATGTTTAGATAATATAATTAAGATATTAATACATTAATTTGTATTTTGGAAGCATCTAATTTGATTGTTCTTTTATTTCTTATTTTAAGAATAAACTTGGAAATTGAGATGGAGTTAGGTCAGTTTAGATTCTGATTATTTTTATATTGAATTTAAATCAATCGGGTTTGTAGCTTAATTCATCTTTTGAAGGCTAAACAAAAAAAAAATGAGATGGTATTTAGTTTAGCTGCTTGATATCTAGTAGCTACTCGATGTATTTGATGAAACATTTTAATCAGTAGTGGATAATTCATTCTAATTTAAATCGAATTGAAAAAGCTCCAATTTTAATATTCATTAGATAGCTGATTCTCCCCACTAGCTATTTCTTTTTTCCAAGGTGAAGCTAACTCAATTGAATATGTGAACAAAGAAATAGAGAAAACAAGAACTAATGAAAGAAATTTTCTAATTATTACTTATACATATTATTTTTATATATACAGGATTCATAAAGGAGAAAGAAAGAGTGACGGTAGACGAATTGAGAAGATACATCACAGTGAGTGGACAATGTGAGTTTCCAAATGAAAGAAATACTCTGGACTTCAGTACTGGTTTCCAAATTCCACGAGACTGTGATTTAAGCCAATTAAAGACCAATTTTCAAAATGGGTATCTTACAATCACCATTCCAAAACTCTGTAATATACATTGAAACAATGAAGAAATTCAAACATCCTAAACAAACACAACCAATAGCTTTCATTTTTTTTATTATTTTCTATATATATATATATATATATATATATAAGAAGTTCAAAAACTTCTTAATCTTAATCACCAAATTAATATTACTAATGTTAAGTAGTCATTTGTGACCATTTTAATGAAACATACTTTTTTCCCCGTAAAATAGTCAGCTAACTAGAAAAACTAAATTTGTCATTAAATTCTATGTATTGAATATAGAATGTTAATTTATCAACTTTTTTTTCACTGAAATCCTTAAAACCCTCTCTGCACGTTTCCTACTTCTAATAGAAAGTATTATTTATCAAATCAGTCTTAGTATGCTCACTTAATTTTAGTATTCTCGCAGTAAAATCATATAAGTTTTTTTTGTTTCATAAAAGTCACTTAATAGTGATCTGGTTTTAGTAAAATCATTTTTAATAATTTTTCAGTAATAAATAATTAGAAAGTCGTATTGGTATCTAGTTTGGTACCTGAAACACCGCACATCACTATATAGATTTAATAGAATATCATTATATAAGTCAAATAGAGCGTTAACATTCTAGTTAACACCATTTTTAACTTATAATGATGATGTGGATGCTGAATTGTAAGGATATGTGGTGCTTTATTTGATATTTACAGTGACAAGTCGTGTCTTAGATGCTAGCACGACTTTTTTATTGTTAACTGTTGAAAAATCGCCAGAAATAATTTTATTGAAACCAAATTATTATTAAGTAACTTTTATGAAACAAAAAAAATTTATATAACTTTACTGTAAAAATACAAAAATTAAGTGATCATATATAAAATTAAGTCCTTAGATTATTATAGAAAAAAGAATAGAGGAAAAAAATATAAATTAGACAGATATAAATTGTATTAAAAGAAAAGACAGCAAATCAAAATTTTAAGGTAGATCTGGAGTTAAATTGGTATATATATCATAAATATTTTTTGGATGATATATTTATAAATTTTATGTATGTATATAATAAAAGTTGCATTAAAAGAAACAAAGGGTGAAATCTAGCTAATTGTTAAGTTGTCGCAAGTTTTATCCTTTGTTCGTGAGTTCCAGTAGCAAAGAATGCCTACTCTGCCGAATTTTTTTTTTTTTTCCATAAAATGCAAAAGAGACCTTTCAACCGGGGCCATAAACCCTTCCGGTCTAAAGTTCGATTTCCAGTTAAGGACCTGATTTAACAATTATATATACTATGCTTCCAATAATATCTATAATTCAGTAAATAATAATAATAATAATAATAATAATAATAATAATAATAATAATGGGTATGTTACATAAAAGGTTAATATTCATAAAAAGTCCTTATACAAAAAAGGCAAAGGATTTTTTTAGGCTGATCAAGTCTAGGGGTGGTAACAATGGACACAACATAATAACATAATATGAATCCAACACAACACGATATTTTGTGGATTATGGTTGAGATTTATTGTATTTATGTTGCAATCGTGTCAATTCAATAAAAATACAAAAAATATCATGTCGTGTTTGGATTAATTTACTAATACGAAAAAAAATGTTAATAATTCATGTTGCGTCGTGTTGACACGTTTAATCCAACACTTTATAACTCATATGTATATTAATTAGATCGTGTTATACTAATTTTATATATCAATCGTGTTAAATGTGTCATATTAACCCGTTATTAAGTGGGTCGTATTTAAATTTTGGACACAATTAATTTAACTCTTATCGTATTATAAGTATGTTAAGATATGACACAAATAAGACTTGTTAACAGGAATTGAGACCCCTAATCAGGTCCCCATGGTACCTTTTTTTAGGCTATATATATATACTGTTTTTTTTTTTTTTTTTGTTAAGGTAAATGAAGCATTTGATTGTACCTAAAGAACCAAAGTTTCAGTGCTTTCCTTGAGGTCCTATTCAATATATGCAGGATTAATTTTAGGCGTGACTCTAGTTGATTAGCTAGCTGAGTGCATATGTGGTTTGGAAAAAAAAAAAAAAAAGTTTCACATACACGAACACAAGAAGTTGAAACGTTGTCTTGAAATGAAATAAGCACCTTCACATACTATCGGTCGGTAAACCCTCAAATTAAATATAAGAATGCAAAAGCAATAATTTTTAGGCATCATTCCTCCTTACTTATCAATCACTGAATAAAATTCAATCAAATTCGAGTTTTATCTTCTGTGTAAACAAACTTAGAACTTCAAATTAGGGAACAAACATTAGGAGAGGTGAAGCTGAATTAAAGAAATAAAAATTTCAAAATATTTTTTTAATTTAGAGGTGGCGCTGTCCCCATATACCACTCCATGTATCCGCCACTGCATTAAACACCAAAGACTCTGTTGAGCAGCTACTGTATTTTTGTAGTATTAGTCTGTATGTACTTACCTTTAAGTTATGCACACCGTTTAGTCTCCTTTGATTCAATAGGTGGGAGAATTAGTTTTAGAGTTAGTTAGCAATTAGTTAGATTCTCCTTATTTTTCGGATTGTGTAGTATATAAACAGTTGTGTACATGTTTTTTAATATATGAAAGTAACCTTTCACAATATTCTTTTCAATACAACTAATAGACTCTTTTGGTTCATATGTGAAAATAAGTGGAAATGATAATGAGAACGAAGAAGATTGAGAATGAGAATCACTTATTTTAGCATATTGTTTATTAAGGAATTAAAATGAGAATAAAATTCTAATTTACATATGTTTGGTTAAATTATCATATTTATATAATATATTTATTTTAAAATGTAATTTGTAAATTAACAGTAATATAACATATTTTTTTAAAAAAAGAATAAAATATAAAGAGATTCATGAATTATTTGAACTTAAATTATATACAAATTCTATTTATTTAAGATAATTATATTTCTAATTTTGTTATTA
The DNA here is from genome assembly GCA_949630135.1 of Balakata baccata. Taxonomy (NCBI): domain Eukaryota; kingdom Viridiplantae; phylum Streptophyta; class Magnoliopsida; order Malpighiales; family Euphorbiaceae; genus Balakata; species Balakata baccata. The sequence goes on from CATIWF010054769.1 coordinate 8,277, forward strand.
TTGCAAAAATAAATTTATATTATTAAAATTATATTTTTTTCATAATATCTTCTAATATTAATTAAGAGTATATTGAAAAAATAAAAAATTGATTATACTATTTAGTTAGAATTGATTTCAATGGGATGAAATATTCATTTCCCAGGGAAGAGGGGAAGTGATCCCATTAATAGGAAATCATATTCCTCTTAATTTTTTTTTTTTAACCAAACATTAACTATGGACTCACATATTCTCATTTTCATTTCCACTTTTTTTTTTTTTGTTATGAACCAAACATTCCATAAGTATTAACAATTGTTTTTGGGCTTTTGGAGCTTTCGTGTGTATTGTAATCACTTAGGATCCATTTTGGTTTAAAGATGAAAATCAGAATTGGAAAGAATGAGAATGAGAATATGAATAATTGATCTTCATTAGCATATTATTTAATTCATTTTTATTTATTAAGAAATAAAAATGGAATTGTATAAACTAGATATTGAGTATATAACCTTTTTGTTGTATAGTTTTCATTTATATACGTTTTGTTTCATTTTTGGCTGTGGATGAGATTTAGATAGTAATGTAATCTATATTGCATGTAGTGTTTTAATATAATTATTTTTTTTATATACACAAATTAATCGAAAATTCAAAATTTTTGTATGTTTGAATTGCTGCTTTTACTACAATATACCTAATGTTTTGATACACATAAATTTTTACCTATGATAGTAAGTACTTTGTTAATATACTACCTGAGTAAATATTAAAAAGAAGCTCAAAAAATCTTCTCTAATTTAATAACATTAATTACTCCACTCACTCATGAATGACTCCTAATTATGTAATGGGCTGTGTAGGTATTTATATTGTTACTGTAATTTTTTATTATTATTATTATTATTATTATTATTATTATTATTATTATTATTATTATTATTTAACTAAAAAATCATTTCTCCTATTATTTTTGTAATATAATATTATTTGCTTAATTAATTAGTTTAGCTTTCATAAGTGCATTTGATTGTTGTCTAATTATAAGAGTAGCTAGTGCCTAATAAATACTAAAATCTAAACTAAATTATAATCACGAACTAATTTAGTTATTTTGATGAATTTATGTTTTGATATATTTAAATTTGCATTAATTAATATATTTCTAATTTTATCTTGATTTTCTTTTAACATGTCCATTTATATTTAGTATTATATTAATAAATTATTTAATTTGCTAATTATATTTGTAAATGTCATGTAAAAAAAATAGAGAAAATTTGAATTTGGACAAGTCAAGATCAATTTCAGCCAAGCCAAGTCAAGTCAAGAGAAAAAAAAAATCCAATTTTAATTTGTTTGACATAGCATAAAGAAATGGTTGTCAAGAAGTCACTTTTTTCCTTAAAAACTTAATGTAAAACATATTTATTCATCAATTACATCATAAATATTATAATACAGAAGAAAAAATCTAATTATAATTCATCATGTGATATATTTTTGGTTCATTAGTTGCATTATTTCCATCATAATCTATCTAATCATATTATGACTTATTTTTACTTAACTAAACTTTAGAAAAGAAAAATTAAAAAAATCATAAAGAAAATTGTACAATAACCATAATTGAAAGTTTTATTAGAACTGAAAATGACATAAAAATTAATATTTAATAAACATAACATTTCTCCAAACTATAAAGAATAAAGATTCACCAAAACTAAAAATCACAAAAAACCCAATCCCCCCCCCCTTTTTTTTTTTTTTGTCTCTTTTCAATTTCCAAATCTCAACATCTACCTTCTACTCTCCCTCTCTAAAAACCGGGTTATTATATTATCGGTGTAAATTTAGAATTAACCCTCAAAATCTAATCTTGGGTTCCTTGATAAAATAAAAGCTATGTAGCTTTTGAGATTTTTTTCTTTTTAATTTTTATTCTGTAATTTCCAAATTATAGCTATGAAACCCATTTCGTTGTCGTTCGGGTTATAACTACCACATTGTCAAAGTAAAAGAATATAAACAGTTACCAAATTTGAAAAAAAAAAAAAAGACATCTAGGTCAAGGTCGTCATTGTCCATAGTTAAGACTTCAATAGAGAGAGAGAGAGAAAGAGAGTGAGTGAAGAAGGGTAATATAAAAATCATAGACTCATGGATAAAATAAGTTATCAGGATAATTTGTTTAGTTTAATTAATTTGTTTAATAGATTATTAGCCATTTGATCTAATGGTCATAATTAAAACTAAGTTATCCAATGGTCATAAATACTAGATGTATCAATATTGTAGAAGGACTCTTGAATTGCACAATTGATTTTCTATTATTAAATATTATTTGAAATTGAAATAATTTTGAATTTTTTAGTATTTTCTAATTTCTAATATATATATGTGTGTTTTATGTATAATTTTGATATATAGAAAAAAGAAATAGCAAGTTTGTTATTTTTTAACTAATTTGACTTGATTTTTATGGAATTGAAGTATTTATTCTCTAGAAAAAGAGATGATATAGGTGATTTCCATCGATATAGAAATTTTATTTCTATTATTTTTTTTTTCTAAACAAAAATTGATAGTGAGAATCATTTATTTCTATTCTCATTCCCACTTTTTTTTTTTTTCATAAACTAAACAAGATATTAATTCATTGATAATAGTTTGTTCTATTTCCATAATTCCATTGTACGTAGACCCTCTTCATCTTTTGGTTTGTGTGCTTTCAATGTTGTCTTGATGCTCCAACTATGATTAATTTGACATGTTAAATAACTAACAACATTTATAATGTTGGGATTTTTTCATGATTTTATTTAGTGCTTCTTATTTAGAATTTTCTTTTAGTAACATTCTTTTATTAGAGTATTTTTTTTTTCTTAAATGATTGCAAGTATATGTGTTTTAAAAATTAGTCTAATTAATTTTTTCAGAAAAAAATAAATAAATTATTCTGAGTGTTAAATTGTTTGTATCTCATTGTGTCAAAAAAAAAAACAAAAATAATTGTCCCGAATTATTTCAACTTTTGGGACAATACAGTATGAAATTTTTTTTCAATACAATATAGAACTTAAAATTAAAATTTTAATTTTCCAAAATAATAATGGAATTATTTTCTATTTCTAAATTAGAGCGGACCATATACACCCTCTTAGTATTATTATTAGGACAATGTAATATAAAAAAGTATACGTTAGGTATGAAATCTACCATTGACTAACATGATAGAGCTAATAGACTAATTTGCGACTTAATTACGTACAGAAAAGGAAATAGAGTGTGATTATCATAATTTAATTAAGATTATGAAATTGATGAGGTGTCAAAATATTAAAAAAAAAAAATCTTGGCTCAATTATGAGTTTGGTTTGTACTTTGTAGTATTATGGGGAATTATCCTCTGAGAAAATCAATAAAAACAAGTCAGAAGCAGACATGGGAGAAGAAGTTACATTAATTAAAAATTTCAGAACAAGACAGCTAATAATGCGGAGTAGTAAAATAATGAATGCAGTTGTTGAAACCATTGTTAATGCTACAAGACAGATTATTATATTTAATAAATTTAAGAACATGTTTGGAATTTAATTTTGAAAAAGCGTTTTGAATTTTAAAAATTGCTCTTTCATAATGCGAGAAATTCGTAGATGGAATCTGCCTACAATATTATTTATACACTAATTTAATTATTTATTAATATATATTTAATTAATTTATTATTATTAGTTGATGTAAATATAATATATATATATCGATTAATTATTAAATTAGTTTATGCATAATATGGTAAATAAAATTTACATCAAAAATTTTCAAACCGATAAATAGGTATTTTTTCAAAAATATATTTAAAAAAACAGTTCAAAAAAATTTTAAAAAATTAATTAATTAAATAAAAAAATTCAAATGATACTTTTAATACATTTAAGCAATCCCAAATAAATAAAACTGAAACTGATTCAACAGCTGAAAGGAGGAGAAGAAATCGGTCAAATTAAGACAACCTCTTCAAAAAAAAAAAAAAAAGAAAGAATATAAACCCACGTTTACAATGATCAATTTAATGTAATAAGAGTAAATAATGCACTACTGAAGAACATCATTTTAAAATTGAATCGGACCAGCTGGTTTAAACCGGTTAAACTGACACTTAATGATGTAATCAGGAGCTACTTATCAATTTTTATGAATTTATTGATATTATATAAAAAAAAAATTAAAAGTGTTATTTAAGGGATGACTGAACTTAATTGATATTTTCAATTGTGAAATTGAGAGGAATTTGAGTTTGAATATTATGGCTATCATTCTTCAAAATCAATGAAATTTTAAGAAATGACACTAAAAAATAAAAACCAGAGTCAATTTGGTTGAACCGATTCAGCCTTGGTGTCGGTTGAATCTCCAATCGGATATTAAGAAGCCAATCGCAGGCCGACCCCAGAACATGGCAAGGCCGTAGCCAGCAGCCCTTCTAGAAGCATCTCTTTTGAATTTTGAAACATCAAAGCTCATGCATTTTCTCTCTCCTTTGCTTTCTCTAGAAATCAAAGACTTCTTTGTGAATTTTTTACATCAACTCTTCTATTTTTTTTTACATATCAAATCAAATTTTTTTTAATTTAATATTGGTGTCGCCACCCAATGCGACTCTTCCTCATTTCTTGTAATACTCGTTCTTTATCTTCTTCTCTTCATAAATCATAACGATGCCTTTGACTTTGTATATACTTCTTCTTTCTGTATCTTCAAACACGCATTCTTGATCTTAGCCTTCTTTCATTAACCACTCTCTTTATCTTCCTTTGTTTTGCTGCATATATTGCTGCATATATTTATACACTGGCTTCATCTTCTATTGGGTTTCCTTGTTTTCATCATTTAAGTAGCTGCTGACACTTTCTATCTGTTATTATGCAAGAGCTCCTAACTAAGGTTCGCGATTTGTTGTTCTAGTTTTCTGGGTTTGTTTATGTTTTCCATTTGAATCTTGTTGTACTGTTGCTGTCGTTGTAATTCTATTCTTTTTTATTTTTTGATTTTGATTGGGATTCTTATCTGGGTGTTTTATAGATTGGCTGTTAATTACCTCTATCATGCTCAAAGAGTCATTTGATTTCTAGATCATGGCCTCAGAGAGGCCACTCTTTATTTCCATAGCGAAAAAGTCCTAATACCCAAGATTTACATCCAATACTTTTTCTCTCTGATCCATCAAAAGCCACTCTTAACAATTCCATATCTGTTTTCCAAGATGGATTCCAGAAACCCGATTGAGAGTTATTCAAACTCTGAAATCTCTTTGCATTCTGGGTCCAGGAGGAGCGCTTCTTCCAATCATTCCAGGGCTTCTCGTGGGAATTCAGTTAGGGAAGTTACATTTGGTGATTTAGGATCCAAACCCGTTAGGTATGGATCCAGAGGGGCTGATTCAGAGGGGTTTAGTGCATCCCAGAAGGAGATCAATGATGAAGATGCTAGGCTGGTTTACTTAAATGAGCCTGAAAGGACAAATGAGAGGTTCGAATTTGCTGGGAATTCTATTCGGACTGGGAAATATTCACTCCTTTCCTTTTTGCCTAGGAATTTGTTTGAGCAATTTCATAGAGTTGCATACATTTATTTCCTTATCATTGCTGTACTCAATCAGCTTCCCCAGCTTGCAGTTTTTGGGCGAGGAGTTTCTATTTTGCCACTTGCTTTCGTTCTGTTAGTTACAGCAGTAAAGGATGCATATGAGGATTGGAGGAGGCATAAGTCAGATAAAATTGAGAATAACAGATTGGCCTGGGTTTTTATTGACGAACAGTATCAACAAAAGAAATCGAAGGATGTTCGAGTTGGTGAGATAATCAAGATTCACAAAAATGAAAGTCTTCCATGTGATATGGTGCTCCTTTCCACTAGTGACCCAACTGGGGTTGCTTATGTGCAGACTATTAACTTGGATGGAGAATCAAACTTGAAGACCAGATATGCAAAGCAGGAGACCCTTTCAAAGATTCCTGAAAAGGGAAAGCTTAATGGGTTGATTAAATGTGAAAAACCCAATAGAAACATTTATGGTTTTCATGCTAACATGGAGATGGATGGGAAAAGGCTGTCCCTTGGGCCTTCCAATATTGTTCTTCGTGGCTGTGAGCTCAAGAACACTGCTTGGGCAATTGGTGTTGCAGTTTATTGTGGCCGTGAGACCAAAGTTATGCTTAATAGTTCAGGAGCTCCTTCAAAGAGGAGTCGACTTGAGACACGTATGAACTTAGAGATTATTATCCTCTCTTTCTTTCTTATTGCTTTGTGTACTGTTGTCTCGGTCTGTGCTGCTGTCTGGTTGAGGCGCCATAAGGATGAATTGAATACCATGCCTTTTTATAGGAAAAAGGACTACAATGATGATCTGGATGACTACAACTATTATGGGTGGGGACTGGAAATATTTTTCACATTCCTCATGTCCGTTATTGTATTCCAGATCATGATCCCAATTTCTTTGTACATCTCTATGGAGCTTGTCCGGGTTGGTCAGGCCTACTTCATGATTCGAGATGAACTAATTTATGATGAGACCTCAAGTTCAAGATTTCAGTGTCGAGCCTTAAATATAAATGAAGATTTGGGGCAAATCAAGTATGTGTTTTCAGACAAAACAGGTACTCTTACTGAGAACAAGATGGAATTTCAATGTGCAAGCATATGGGGAGTAGATTACAGTGGTGGAAAAGCCATTTCGCAGAATGAGCAAGTTGGACATTCTGTTCAAGGTAATAAAAGTTTCTAATTAGTAAAATTTTTTCTGCTTCAAATTATTTTGTTTGTTTTGAAGAAGTTCATCTTTTTTAATTGATCTTTTCATATCAGTGGATGGGAAGGTTTTGAGGCCTAAGATGAACGTGAAGGTTGACCAGCAGCTTCTACAGATATCAAGAAATGGAAGGGACACAGAGGAAGCCAAACGTGTTTATGATTTCTTCCTCGCATTAGCAGCTTGTAATACAATTGTGCCTATTGTTTTTGATGATGAATCTGATCCAAATGTGAAGTTAATGGATTATCAAGGGGAATCTCCAGATGAGCAAGCACTGGTGTATGCTGCTGCAGCATATGGATTTATGCTTATAGAACGAACTTCAGGTCAC
>CATIWF010054816.1:0-96761 GCA_949630135.1 Balakata baccata
TCTTTTACTAAAAGGATTGAGCCGAATACAAAAATCCTAATACAATACATACAATACAAGGATTATATATGTATTCTATTGTATATGTATGTATATATTTTTGATAGATACATATTTAACTAAGATTTTAAAGACAAAATAACAAAAAAAATATAAGACTAAGCAACTCAAACTTTTCTATTGTTATCTTGGATCCACAATTAACCCTAAGGATCTATAGGATTGGTGTATTCTTTTCTATTCCCTAGTTTCGGATAGTCCAGTATCACAACTTTTTCTCCACATCCTGTATATTGTCATTTTCTTTCCATGTTGAAATAGAAACTTATTAATAGACGAGATTTTACAAAAAAAAATTCATATTTTTAGGAGAAAAGAAATGAGTCAATCTCATAATGAATAAGTAGAGATGCTACATTATGGATCTAGGCGCTAGACCCAATCCAAAGAAATATATATATATATAGAAAAACTACCTCCTTTCCATTTTTACATAATGTAAAAAACTGTAGAAATACAGTTTACATTTCCTCTCGAGCACTTTATGCAATTTCTCTTATTCTATCTAAGTGATATTGAAGGTGTTTGCGCTGGAAAAATTATTCCGAATTCTAGTACATGGACGACCAAGCATTGAAAACACTAAATTTATGCTTTTTCCGCTGACATTATTTGTTTACATGACCAGCGCTGAACAACTCTTCACAGCTTTTCTTCATTTCCAGGTGATACTATATTAACAACCGAATTTCATGATTCGCAATTATTTTTTATTCGGCGCTGAAACTTGCAGAAGATGCGAATTTGATGAAGGATTTGGCTTCAACTCAGCCGCCTAAGCATTTACTCCATTTTCTATATACACAAAATAATTATAAATCACTATCTGCATGTAACATTCAGCAAGAAGAATAAATTCTCCTGTCAATTTTTCATAAGCTCTTACTTTTGCGGATTCAGTGTTTCTACTTTCTAGATGAAAACGACAGCGTTTAGCCGGGTTCTGCCAATTCTTGTTTTTGGTCTTTAGCTGCGCGTTATCCTTTTTAGTTCTGATAATTGTTCAGAAAAAATAATCCATCTCAGGGCTTTTCTTTCCTTTTTATATTTTTCGATGACAGTCCAGTAGCATGCCACCGTGACCGGCGAGGTAGAACCTCATCACTTTTCGATTTTGCCTATTAGATAGTATTTACGTCTCAAATATTTGTAATATTGATGGCTTATTAGGTTGTAATTGCCTTGGGCGAAAATGATATTGTATCTAAACATTGTGTATTTTTGCAAACGGATATAATAGAATTAACTCGCCTGAATTTTTCTTTCTTTGAAATTCTATGATTTCCACACCACCCTGATTGTTGTTTTTGTTAATGGTTAGATGAACTAGCTGAGATTTATGGGATACCATTTTAGTGTTTTGAGCAAATTAATATGCGAGCAATAAAATTGATAGACATCCTTAATTTCTGTTTTCAATATCAATTTTGAAGCTCTTCTCAGAAGGAGAAGCTTCACTATTTTATCATAAATGAATGTGGTGCTTGCTAAATCATGTCTGCTACACCTGTTCATCGGTTGGTTTTGTTTTCTTAGTAGAAAATTTGTTGGCTTGGATCTTAAAAAATTCGTGCTTGTTTGAAATTGGGATGTTAATTGATTAAAACGTTGATATACATCTATGTTATTAAAATTTTGTAAATTTGAATGTTATTATATGTTAATAAAATTTCATATAATATTCTTAATTTTTTTTAATGCTCTTGTTAAAACCCTATTTAAGCAATGAAATTGAAATGATTGTGCATTTATTTGGCTTGGTTTTTTTGGCCTTGATTTCCCCTTATTTGGTAGTGACTTTTGTTCTTGACCATTCTAGTATTTAATTTGGAGACTTTGTTTCCTTTGAAAACAATTTGCCTCTTTGTTTTTTTTTTTGCGTATAGTAAATGTAAGCTGTGATTTGTAATATTTATTCCACTTTTTTATTGTATTACGATGGGAATTATGCGGGTACAATTACAATTAGTGTTAAACAGTTTTGGGATAACAACAGATTGTTGAGGATAATTATAAGACAAGGATAGGGCAATTTTAATGGATAAACTACCGATTGGCATCCTATCTTCAAACCTTGAATTCACTACAGAATTTATATGTTTCTATCTTCATCTCTGTGCAGTTGACAGAACTGAAAAGGATCAAATCAATCCTTGCTGTTTCTGTTTCAAAGTCATTAGCAGGTCAGATTTTCAGTTCTAAAATTTTGTCCAGGTTTTGCTTAATATATATCCTTATTAGTCTATTTGTTTCTATTTTAATTTCTATATTTCATTTTTAAAGATGCTAGTTTGAATGGAAAATTTGACTATTTTTTTGATGATTGGAGGTTAATTGGTTATATGAGATTTGTTTATTGTCTTTGGAATTATATTAGTAATTTACTTTGCTTGAGAAATAATTGGGGCTTTAATTTTACTTCTTTTTTTGTGGATTTTTATTTCTGCTTTTAGAATGAAGATAGGAGATTAGGACTGAAATACTTGTGAATTGCAGTTTGCTGAATGTGATTAAGAAATAGGTATGCTGCCTTATTTATATATTCAGAAACAAAGAGATATTTCATTTGATGATGAAATTTTCAAACATATTATGATAAAATAATTTGTTATAGATCAGAAATATGTTGAGAACAAAAATGTTGCTGAAATTCTTTTGCAAGGTTATCAGTGTTTATTGGAGGTTTTCTCCCAGTTATGCTCCTTTTATCATCTCTTAATTTTGTATAAATTGCAGCTTGACAAATTTTCCTTTTTATAAGTTTAAATTTTTTTAATGTATTTTTTCAGGTTCTAGTTATGTTCCTTTGTCATCTCTTTGCTATTTCAGGAGTTGTTGTTTAAGGTACTTTGGTGAATTGAATATGCTTTTGACCTTTAACTTCTAATGGTTGAATTTGCAAATATGCCTTTTCTGAGCTTAAATTTTATCTGATAGTCCAAACTAATTTGCTTTTATATAGGATCTTTGTGTAAAATTAACAAAACCCATGTGCATAGCAGTCTTCTTATGGCAAGCTCATCCTCTTTACCCATTCCTCTTATTGCTCAACAGGGATGAATACTACAGTCGGTAAGTGTATTATGGATTTTTGGTATTTTGTTTCTCTGTCTTATTCATTTGTGAGGTATATTAGTTGATGACTGCTAACTATTTTTGTTCTGACATTTTGAGTTTTGAAGGCCAACAAGGCCACTAACTTGGTGGGGAATTGGAAACCAGATTCTTGGTGGGAGAGATGAGCAGGGAGGTGGGACATGGTTGGCATCCAATAGAGATGGTAAGATTGCCTTTCTTACTAATGTTAGAGAACTCAAATCAGTACCTAAGGCCACTAGCAGAGGGGACCTTCCTGTTAATTTCTTAAAGGTAATTAATGTTTCTGATCACTCTTTTCTTTACCTGCTTCTTCTTTTTCTTTTTAACCTCCTGATTCCATGTTGATTATTTGATGACTCTTTTGAACTTTGTTCTGGTTCTTACTTATCATGAAGACTCTTTATTCCACTTAGTTTGTTATGAGATCTTCTATGGTCCCAGTATTTGAGGTCATAGTTGTTAAAGGCAAAAGGCACACCAAGGCGTTAAGGGCTCACATCGCCTGAGGTGCAAGGCGAGGTGCGTGTTTGATAGAAGTAAGGTGCAAAAAATAAAATGAAATAAAATAAACCAAAAACTCACAACACGACACATACATAAAATAAAATCATGAACTTAACTCAATACCAAAGAAAAAACAATTTAAAAGAGCAAAACATAATGTTCAAGAGGCACTTAAAACACAATAATAAACATGCGGAACAGAGTTAATAAAAGTAAAATTTAATCCTATAGTCCTAGAATAGAAATCCTAAAGCATTTTTCATTACTAATTTACTATAAATTTATAATTATGGTATTGGTTCTACACTCCTAATCTCCTACTAAATATTAATTATAATAATCACATCACTCATCATCATTAAGTTCCATGTAGTTTTCTTCGTCTTCTCCTTCTTTCTATTCTTTTAATCTTCTTTTTTTTTTTTTTTGGGGGCGAAATAATCAAGTGTGGATAAGCTCCACATAACCTACTTTAAGTGTATGATAAAGTGTTGAGATTGTTTTGTCTTAAAAGACCAAAAGCATATAATAAAAACCCTAAATATTAAAAAAGTGCGCCTCACACAAAGACGTGCACCTTTGTGACATCGTCGGCCTTTGGGCTTTTGAGGCGCTAAGGTTAGTGCCTCAGACACGTCTTTGACAACTATGTTTGAGGTTACAAGTTGTTGTTTATTGAACGAAGTGGTTTTCAGATAAAAATAATTTTGTTTGGCCAAATTTGTGTAATGCCAATTTTAAGGAAATGAAATAAAAGACCAGCCTTTATTATAGTAGATATTTTTTAGCAGACATTCTAAGCATGGAATTTATTGATTTTGAAAATAAATGCTTGTAGTTGTTACTTCAATGATTTACAGGGTTTTTGATTTACTAATGCAGGAAATGATCATTTTCTTTTTCTCTACATTTTGATTTTTGATTGAATTTATCATGATAAGAGTACTGAGGAGTCATTTAGGCAACTTTGTTTCTTGTGAATTTTACTTAAATGTTCAATAAGATGCAAGAGAAGACATAATCCCAAAGTAATTAAGTGAATTTATCATGTTAGGATTTTCAACATGATAAAACAACTTGGTGTTAAAACAACTTTCCTTTCATTTTGATTTAAAAATCCTAAGTTCTTCTTTTATGTCTGCCTTGGACATTATGAGTTTTACTTATTATCCTGCTTAAAGTTGAATCTATGACATTATCTTCAAATCATGAATGAGTTGTACTGATATTTCATGTAAAAGAAATAGTTCAGCAGGTTTAGTAAGGCCTATTTCTTTTAAAAGCCTCAGTGTTCCTTGGTTACAGAGTGATAAGAATCCCAAGGAGTTTGCAGAGGATCTTGCAAAGGAGGCAGACAAGTATAATGGGTTTAATCTGGTATTAGCTGACGTCTGTTCCAAGTCCATGGTTTACATAACCAATAGACCAAAAGCAGACGACGATTTCATCACAGATGTATCACCTGGGATGCACGTGCTATCTAATGCAAGCCTAGACTCTCCTTGGCCTAAGGTAAAGATGGTGCATACTGACAGTTCTGTCTTATTAGGCTTGGCAAAAATATAAAATATTCCATTGCAGATGGTTGCTATGTTTATGTGCTCATCTTCATTGTTTTAGTAGTGTGGTCAGAAATTGCAATAATAACTAATATGCATTTCTTGAATCTGAGTGTTCGTTGAAGTTGGAAACTGAAAGTCAATGTTTCTGTGCAGTGTGTACCTCTTGGTAATGGTGCATGTGTTTTTTTCGCAGGTGCAACGATTGGGCAATAATTTCAAAGATTTGTTAAATCGATATGGTGAAGTAGAGCTTCCAGCGAAAGAGATGGTTGAAACATTGATGATGAACACCATTAAAGATGGTGAAAGCATGTTGCCAAAGATGTATCCTGCTGAGTTCGAATACCAACTAAGTTCCATATTCGTTGAGACGGACACGCCATTGGTAAATCCTTCTCTTTGTTTAATATTCTTTACATCCCACATGGGGACATCCAGCAGAAAAGTCTAAAGAATTTCTTGAACATGTAGGGACGATATGGAACCAGAAGCACTTCAGTGTTGACTGTGGAATCGAGCGGATCTGTAAACTTCTACGAGAGGTATCTTGAAAAGGAAAATTGGCAAGAGCACGTAGAAAGTTTCCAAATAGAGAAGATGAAGAACATGTGAATATGACTCAACTTAATCATCCTTTTAAGCAGGTGTCTTGTTCATATAATCTATGGCTCAGGTGAAGCATTATGCAAGTTGGTGCTATTTCAAATGATGTATGTTTCAAAGCCTGACCTAAATACACAAAATAAAATGTTTTTACAATTATGCTACATAGCTCAACTTAATTTGTATGACTTTGTTCCATATGTATTAAAATACTAGTACTTTAATGCATGTTGAGCAACACAAATAGGTTGATTGATAAAATACATGTGCTTTAATGCATATTAGGCATAATGTGGTACAAAAATAGGTGAGAAAGTTGCAATTTTCATATTTTTATTATCTTACATTTACTTAATTCTAGATAACCTGAAAATGAAGCCTGTAATTTAAATAAACTTTTTGTATCTTTTCAAATGGAAAATGTTGGCTTGTTCTCAGCTTAAATTTATAACTCTGGATAAGCTTTCCGGGATCAATGTGACCTGCTCAGGTTCGAGTGCGCAAAGGGTATTTTCGGACTTTGACACAATTCAACTCAAACTTGACAAGGCTTGATGTTGATCTAACGATTAGAATCTGAACAAATTTAGATATAAAGAAAAAGTTTTTTGAGGACACAAATATAACAGTAAAATTTCGAGAACAAATAAAAATAACGTAGTAAATGAGGGACTAAATATACTTCTTTTTTTTTTAATAGACAATAAACAGAGAAGATGTAAATTGTTTTCGATAGAAAATGGCACATTAATATTATTTGATTCAATTTTTATATACATGATTTATTTAGTATTTATACATGATTGATATATTATTTATATTTTCTAACGGTATATTGCCACACTAGAATAATGGAAAATGAAAATTTATTTTTAGATAAGTATTTTGGTATTCTAATAGTTCTCTTTGGTATGAACATATAATAGGAACTGAAATTTTATTTTGTGTTTGGTATAATTCCGTAAATAAGAGGAATGAAACTCAAAAATAAATTATATTTTCATTATCATGGTATTTTGGAAATATAAAAATTTTTTATTTTAAAAAATAGAGAAATAATTCTAAATACTAATAAATTTGAGATATTAGAAATTCTACAATATGCAAAAATCGAGAATTATATTTTCAAATATTTTAGCTCAATCTAAGGTACTAAATTCAAATTTAGAATGAAAATCTCATTCTCTCTAAGACAAGACATACCAAATGTATTCTAAGATAATATATATTCAAATATGATTCTTATAAAAATTTTTCCATTAATGTTAGAAGAAAAAATGATATATTGATCAATGAGGTTAACAAATTTATGTGATTAAGTCTTTTCAATTGATTTTCTAAATCATTAAATTTGTCTGGTGGCTCTCTTAAGAATGGAGTTTGAACTGTCCTCAAGACTCCGTCTTCTGCTTTCATTCTTTCTCTTCTCCATCCTTGTAGTTTATGTCACATGTGATGCTTCATGTGTTAATGGTTTTCTCTCCAAGCATGAGAGTTTAGCTTTTACATTTGCATGGAAAAAATATACAACCAACTCGTGGGTCTATCATTGTCGCGGGATGAGGACGAAGGACTGGAACTAGATGTTGCTAATGTTATTGAGAATTCAATATCTCTGGATTTATGTCTTGTTGGAAGTTTTTAACATATTGCCCAATTAGATTCAATGTAATGAAACAACGTATGGCCAGTATATGGCAGCTTGGCAGGAGAGTTAATATCAGGGAGATTAATCCCTAGTTTTTTGTCTTTCAATTTTTTCATCCTATTGACTTGAAACAAGTTTTAGATTGTGGACCACAGTCTTTTGATAAACCATATTTTGGTTCATCACCATGTTCAACAAGGTTAGATTCCTACTACTATCCCTTTGTTTCATATGATGATTTGGGTTCGTGTTCATGACCTCCCAGTGGGTTTTATGTATGTCAAAGTTGGAGAACAATTGGGAAACTTCATAGGCACATTCGTGGATTATGATTTACAGAATATTGTTGGTACTTGGAGAAATTATATGTAGATTAGGGCAAATATTGATGTGCGTTGCCTTTTAAAGAGATGCAAGAAAATATGTAAACCACACGGAGAATGGAGCTTTGTAAATTTTAAATATGAAAGGCTTAATATTTTCTATGCCATTTGTGGTTTGCTGGGTCACATTAACTGTTTCTGTGAGAAACGTTCATAGAATGAATTAATCAAGGAATAGGGACCTTGGCTCAAAGTGGAAAATGTGAATAACAATGGTTTAGAGGCGGAAAGATGGCTTCGAGAATCTCAGAGGGTGACAGTTTCCCAAAAGTTGCTGATAGGGTCTAATCAAAGGAGATGGTAGCTAGTCAAGGTGTGATGGGGAAGCAAAAGACAATTATAGGAGTTGGTTGCGAGATTGACATTTCCATGTGATTTGTAGCAAGGAATGTGGAAAGCGGAAAGATGGGAGTAACTACAAATAACCATATTCTGTCTTTTACATCTTCTATTGAGAATGATAGGCTTGAAATTGTAGAAGATAAGAAAAGGATAAGAGCAGGCCCATTATGCAATATGTTAGTTAACAACAAGGCCTAGGTTAAAAGGGGGCAACAAGAGGTCCATATTTTCTCATATGTGGATTTTAGGGCCCATTAAAATTCTACAATGGCAAATCCTGGGTACCAAGACTGCTGAGCCTAATGATATGCTTAAGCTGGAATTACAGAGGGCTAGGCCACCATCATATAGTGTTGGTGCTTTGTGATCTAGTCAAGTCCCATAGGCCTTCTTTAATTTTTTTTTGTTTGAAACTTTAGTTAATAGAGTAAAGATAGAATAAATAAAGGTTAAGTTAAGGTTCTCTGGTGCTTTTGCAGTGGACAGGAAAGGAAGAGGTAGAGGCATTGTGGTTTTTTGAAGAGACTCGAATTTCTTTCTTGTAAAAGAGTTTTCTAGGAATTTCATAAAAAAGGAAGTTTATAAACCGACCAAACCAATAATCAGAGTGACAAACTTTTATGGGTGTCTTGAAAGAAGCTGTCAAATAGAATCTTGGATTATGTTGCAAAATCTTTCCTCACAATCTAATCTTCCTTGGTGCTTTATCAAGGATTTCAATGATCTCCTATTAGATAAAGAGAAGAGAGGTAGTGTTCAATACCCAATTTGGTTCCTTTAAGGTTTTCGTAAGGCAGTGGCAGAGAGTGGTTTGTTTAATCTTCCTCTTAAGGGATATGCTTTTACTAGGGAATGTGGGACAAGGTCTGAGAATTGGGTTCAAGAGTGGATTGATAGGGCTCTAGTCTCAGATTCATGGTTATTGGTTTTCCCAGATTTGAAGCTTTGTAATTTGTCTACAGTGGTCTCTGATCATTCTCCATTACTTTTTCAAACATATGAGGCATTTTTTTTAGAATGGTTGGCTTAAAGAAGTTGAGTTGGGTTCCATTGTCCGTTATAGCTGGAATGAGCTTCCAAGGTCTGATATTTTATCAAAACTTTCTAATTGTGTTTCTCATCTAGATCGTTGGGGAAGGGCACTACAATTTCAGTTCAAAGATCATATTGAATCCCATAAAAAGGAAATTAATCGTCTCCTTTTACTATTTGGTGTTAAGAGTGGTAGTCTTCTAAAGAAGGAGAAGGATTCGCTTGCTAAACTCTTCATTTAAGAAGAGCTCTTTTGGAAACAAAGAGCAAAAGTGTTTTAGTTGCAAGAGGGTGATGCAAATATAAGGATTTTTTCACTCTTCTGCTACTGCTAGGAAGCGATTTAAGAAGATTACTCATTTAAGGAATGACTCAGGGGATTGGGTTGAATCAGATGAAGGCATATGCTAGGTTGCAAAAATTTACTTTAAGTCTTTGTTCAATGACTGTTCTAGGTACTATGATTCGGTTCTTGATGTGATTTCTACAAAAGTAAGTAATTCAGATAATGAAATACTTCTCCCTAATATCACTATGGACGAATTCACAAGGGCCATCAAACAAATGCACCTTGATAAGTCTATAGGGCCTGACGAATTAAATCTAGCATTTTATCAACAGTTTTGGAATTTAATTGGGGGATAGCTATTCCAAAGTTCTATTCAATGGTTGCAAAGGCTAAGTTTCCCTTCTTCTTTGAATGGCATATATTGTCCTGATCCCTAAAAGTGCCAGCCATGAATCAATGAAGGATTACGTCCTATCTCATTATGCAATGTTCTATACAAGGTAATCTCTAAGGGGCCATTTGGTACATAAGATAGCTTAGTTAAGCCATAGGATTAATCACTAATCCCATTGTTTTAAAAAAATATATTTGGCTTAGTAATCTCATGGTCTTTCTAAACCCATAAAAGGAGGATTAGTTAAAACCTAACTCTCCATATCTTGAGTAATCCTTATCTAATGAGATTACTAATCCCGTAAATAATTGGGTTATTATAGAAATTCTTTTTCTTTTTTGTAGTTTCTCTTATTATTATTTTTTTTCTTTTTTAGGAATATTCCTTAAATTTTATATTAAATATAATTATATAGATAAATATATAAATTCAATAAACGTAATATTACAGTTTAGTGTCAAAAGAAGAAAATTGACTTTGGACATTACCATTTATAATTTTTCAACCATTGTAATTTTTTAGACGATTTATAGTCATAAACAAAATATCCCTTTACTGATAATTAAATTGTTTTTTGTTTCTTTCTCTCTAAATTAACACTAGTCAGTAATATATATATTTACACACAAAAAACTTACAATAAAAATGGTGATTCAAACTCAAATCCAAAGTTAGTATAGCAATGATTGATAATATGTATTGAAAATGATAACGAATAAAATAAAAACTCAACAGTTTTTAAATATAAGGCAAATGAAGTAATTTACTTATTTTACTAATTTATCCCTTACTCAAACCATCATAACAAATATGAGATTACAAACTTGGATTAGCTAATACTAGAATTAAAATATTTATACTAAATAAGGGATAATTTAATTAATCCTAAGGCTTAATTAAACCTAGTATTAATACTAATCATATGGTTTGAACAATCCATGAACTAAACAGACTATAATGTCTTATCAAATAGATTAAAGCTTATTCTGCCTGCTCTTATTTCAAAATCACAATTTGCCTTTGTTCTGAATCGTAGCATATTTGACAATGTGTTAGTTGCTTTTGAGATGATTCACTATATAAAACTAAAGAGTAGAGGGAAGGTTGGGGATGTAGCTCTTAAATTGGATAAAGAGTAGAGGGAAGGTTGGGGATGTAGCTCTTAAATTGGATATTAATAAGGCCTATGATAGAGTAGATGGAGTTTTCTGAAGAATATAATATTGAAATTGGATTTTCATCCAAAATGGGTAGATATGGTAATGTTTTGTGTGTCTATTATTAAGTATGTTGTCATTATGAATAATAAAGAGGTTGGCCCAATTATTCCTAAGAGGGGTTTGAGGTGGGAGACCCATTGTCCCCTTGCCTATTTATCTTATGTGCTAAGGGATTATATGCTTTGTTGGAAAAAGCCGAAAGGGAAGGAAAGATTTATGGGTGTAGAATTACAAAACGAGCTCCAAGGGTCTCTCACCGTCTATTTGTAGACAGCATCTTATTTTTCTTTAAGGCAACTATTTCTGAGAGTTCAACAATAAAAGATATTTTATCTAGATATGAAAAAGTCTCTGGACAGTCTGTAAATGTCATGAAATCAGGTATTTTCTTCAGCAAGAATGTCAAACAGGATTTGAGAGATAAAATTTATTCTATTCTGGGGGTCAGGCCTATAACACCCTTCACATATTACGAGTATATCTCATAATAAATAGAAAGTAGTACGGATTGAGTGATTATAACTTATTTTAATCACATTTTATATTACAGGTTGGGCCTACAAGGCATTTATCTCATGCATCTAGCTAGGCTATATATTTATTTTTTCTTTTACTTTATCTCATTTTACATAATTACAAGTTAGCAAATATAATAATTACATCCCTTTAATAAATGCAATAAACATATAAATGCATGTAACAAAAATGCGGGTCTATACTTTAGGATATACACAGTCTCTTCTTGGCATGAGCTTAAGCATTTCCGCTGAACTGTTACCTTAACTTTATACTGGCTCTATGACCTACTAACACACGAAACACGGTAAGCTACACTTGGCTTAGTAGTACACATATATAGATTAATAACGCATGTAATCACGTCATTTATATTAAATAATAGCATAACTTTATCATTCGAACATATACAGAACACATAATTACATCATTATCATAGCATTCCCTACTCATGCAATTGTTATACATTTATATTATACTTCTTTTATACATATTAATATGATCCATGAATCTCATCTCTTTTCCTTTATTTTGATGCTTTAATTTATTAATCAACTCATTGACATCTCGGAGGCTTGAGCATATATTAATTCAAGGAGTAGCATACAATTACTTTTCATATCACACTTTCTAGTTATTAGCCCAAATCTCATTCTCGGACTGTCCGAATAGAGGGTATAGAATAGGGGCGCTCCATGAGCTTAAGCCGCCCTACTCACTCTGATTTTCCGTCAAGAGCGCTCCACGAGCTTAAGCCTCTTTGACGAATCATGATATATCTATGTAAACAAGACTAAGGGCGCTCCACAAGCTTAAGCTACCTTGTCTGATTATGATATATCATCTGTATATAATTGGGATCAAGGGCACTCCACAAGCTTAAGCCACATTGTTCCTAAAATATATAATTGGTTCGGTACCATAAATCCCTTTAATGGTACACCATCTATCATAATTCTAGTTCTTAGGTAAAGAAATGGACATTTAATACCATATTCTTCACATTTTCATCATATTCTCATATGTCTCAATTAATATGCATAACATATAAACATATTCTCAACATGTTTATACTTATAGTCATGTATTCATGTTGTATAACGTCACATGCATAAACTCTATGGTGGTCCAATTGTCACTCAACCTATCAACACTTATAATAAAACATATTAAAACATACTTTTATTATTGATAAATTTGTACCATTCCAAAAGACCTATATCAAAGTATCCTTTATATTTGAACCATATTCTTTTATGTTTTCATCTTGTTTCATATAATATATACATGTTGACATATTACATTTATGCTTATCAACATGTTTCTATATGTTTTTACGTTATACTTTAACATTTAGGGCACAATCGGCATCTAACGGATCCACCAAAATATCATTTAAATATAGGTCATTATTGTTGTGAACAGTATCTTCACGACCATGATAAACATAGCTGGTCGTGAAGGCTATTGGACTCATCCTTCATGACCATGACAATTTCAGTATGGTTATGACATTAGTTGTGAAAGGTCCTAACTTATATCCATGGTCAAATTTTGTCAAAATTCTATTTCTAATCCCTTCCTAAACATGCATAGACATCATCCATGGTCATTGGACACTAAAACAAATAAGTTATCACAACTTAAACTTTACATATGCATTGTACTCACTTTAACACATTTACCATTTTCATGCTCTTTATCACTTTTATACATATTCAAACACTCTTAATTAACTCCTTTAACATTTACTCATGACATTTTACGCTTTTATATTTTATAATATCACATTACTTGTTAAATAAGCATGCTCAGCGTAATAGTTCACAACTTATCAATTAGAAAACTTACCTCTATTATACCATTCCCTTCGGTCACCTTAAGTGCCTTCATTGAACTTGTGCATTTACCTATCTATCAATTTTCAATGTTGACATATACACATCATTCAAGTTCCATAAGCCATTACTTATGAAATTCTTCTATAATCATATTCACCTTAATCATGCTTAGCTTACTTCTTCTATTATTAATCTCGATTCATGTCATTTATCATATCCACCATAACTATTTATCTAGCAATGGTGTCAGTAGTCATATAATTACTCATTACGAGTTTTTGGGTACGTTACACATTGGAACCCATACTTTTATTCTAATTCCTTCTTTAGCTTTTATTTCCTTATACCATTTATAACCCCGTAATTATAATTAATTTATAACATATCTTTCTTTTCATTATTTATTTTCAATCATTTTTAATTAACATGTTATCTATCACATTTTCATGTCATCTATCACATGCCTACATTATTCAATAAATTAAAGATGCATATGTGCACTCACCTCTATGGAGCCAACTCAAAACCCAAGCTTTAAGCTTGTCCAGCTTCTTTGGTGGTTAATTCCACCTTTCAAAGGCATCGCCTAACATAATTACAATTATTTCTCATTAAGTCAAGCTATATCTCAATATTTATAACTATGATAAATATGTATAATCATAAATCTAATTCCATAATTCCCAAACTAAGGTTATTAAGCATATTTTCAACTTAGTATCATGGTATCTCACTTCTAATAACTTCAAAGAACATAAATATACACAAAACCCCAACACCCTTCATATTCCATAACCCATCCTCCATGACTTTTCACTCAAACATTGCAATATCTTCATAATTATAGTAAAAAGATGGAGTTATTGCATTTTCTTACCTCTTGATATTAGAAAACACCATTGATCATGCAAAGAAGCCATAGTATCCTTTACATCCATTTTCTCTCTCCTCCAACTCTTCACTAAAATGGATAATTTCTTAAAATCTTGCTTTAATCTTGGTTTGGTGTTTAATTCACTCAAAAACTATAAAGAATCACTCTCTTGATGTTCTTAGGTGTATATGATATGTTCTTAGGGTTTGAGAATGGAAAAGTTGGTGAAAATGGTAATAAGAATGGGGAAAACAGCTTATATATAGACCTTTCACATTTATTAAGGTTCCTTTTCACGGTCATGAAGAGTTACTGTAGCAATTGACCTTGAGAAGTCATGTTTATCCATGGAATTCGACTGTCATGGCTATGACACCCCTTTTTCACGGTCATGACACTTTTATTTTTCATAATTATTGGTTTATTTCATCCCTTTTTAAAAATCAGAGCCAAAATCGGCCAATATACCACACATATGCCTCACATATACCTTATATATATCTTCATATACCTCAAATATACTTCTCATATATTCTTTAAAACTTATTAATCTTACTTTTAATTACCAATTTACCCTTCATGTACTACAATAGCTTCTAAGCACCCATTGGTGGACGTTACAAGGTCGACTTTGAATACTGGTAGATATCTGGGTGGTCCTTCTTTGATTGGTAGAAAGAAGAAATAGAAAGAAGAAAGAGGTTTTTGCTTACCTCAAGGATTGTATTTGGAATTGTGTTAATGGATGGAGTAGCAAATATCTATCTGCTGTGGGTCGTGAGATTCTTATTAAGAATGCAGCTTAAGCAATCCCCACTTATCGCATGAGCATATTCTTGATCCCTTTTTCTTTGGCAGAAGAATTGCAGCGGATGCTAAACTCTTATTGGTGGGGAGGTAAGAATAACAGAAGAGGTATCAAATGGTAGACATAGGAAAAACTCTGTGTTAGTAAAGAGTTGGGTGGAATGGGTTTTCGTCATCTTCACTGATTTAATTTAGCAATGCCTAGAAAACAAGGCTAGAAGTTACTTTATGAGTTGCATACTCTAGTTAATTAGGTTTTCAGAGCAAGATATTATCCGCATGAGAATTTTTTAAAAGCTCGCTTGGGTAGTCATCCGAGTTTTGCATGGCAAAGTATTTGGAAATCTAGGGTGTTGCTCGAAAAGGGTTAAGAGGGAGGGTTGGAAATGGTTCTTCAATTAGTGTATGGAAGGATCCTTGGGTTCGAGAAGCTATTGATTTTAGGATCTAAACTGCATTTGCACTAGGTTTGGAGGATATAACAGTAAGTAATAAATCTGGTCTATATACAGTAAAATTAGGATACAAGGTTGCTTTAGAGGTAAAGAATTTAATCTCTCCTTATCAGGTACAAGGTGGCTAGAGGAATTTATGGTCTATTGAAGTTCCACCAAAGATGAAAAATTTCTTATGGCGCATATGTACAAATAGTCTACCTACAAGGGACCAATTGATCTGTAGAGGTATGCAGGTGGGTAGTCAGTGTGTTCAATGTGGTGAGACATCAAAATCTTTATGGCATGTTTTGCTTGAATGCGCTTATGCCCGGAATTGTTGGAATATAGCTGCTATTGGTTGGTTTGCTGGCAATGAACAAGATTTTAAGGGTTGGTTTTTCAACATTTTGAACTCTCTTAACAAGCTTGGTATAGGGAAGTTACTATAGTATTATGGAGCATCTAGGGGCAATGTAATTCCAGGCTTTGGACATGATCTGTCAATACTCATTCTCTAACTGTTTTTAGTAGATGCAGGGTACTTAATGATTGGTTAGTAACAAAAAAATCTTAATCATTAAGCTGAGGTGATTCGTGAACAACCAAGACAACAATCTAGGTGGTTCCCTCCTCCTGTAGAATAGACAAAAAGCAATATGGATGTAGCAATTTTTTAAGATATTGATTAGTATGGCCTTAGGTTGGTCCTCCGCGATGAGTCAAGAAGATTTATGGAAGCCCAAACTTGCAGTCAAGATGGTATCTATGTGGTAAAGAAGGTGGAAGCTGTTGCTCTTCGCCTTGCCATCCACTAGTGCTCCAACTTGTAGTTAAATAGAGTGATCTTTGAGACTGATGCTAAGATCCTATATGATAACTTATCTGATCCAAGTCCAAGGCCAGATGTCTTCGAGTTTGGGTGCATTGTTGATGATTGTAGACATCTCTTAGTAGAATTTGACCATTATAAATTTTCTATTAGAGTAATTCTATAATGCATCCGGTGTAATTTACACCAGATGCCTTAAAACCATTGGATTATAAACTTTTAATCTCATTTGTTGATAATGAATGGTTGAGATTAAAAGTTGATAATTCAATGGTTCTAAAGCATCAAGTATAATTTATACCAGGTGTACCACAGAAGCCCTCTTTCTATTATTAGGCGTGAAGCCAATATTATTGCCCATATTTTCGCTAGAAGGGCTGTTTCTTTTTCATCCTCTCATGTTTGACATTAAGTTCCAGATTTTGCCAGTAATTTGGTTGCCCAAATGTTTTCCAAGTTTAATGCAAGTTTTGTGTTTTCCTTAAAAAAAAAAAAAAACAACAAAGAATGGAGTTTGAACACCTTTTATTTCTATTTTTGAAAATATTTTACTTCGAAATATATATAATGAAATATTCATTGCTTTAAAAAAATTAATTTTGTAATATCTAAGAAAGTTAAGTAAACAATTTTGTTAATTAATTTCTATTTCTAAAATTCTTTGCATAATAATTGAAAAAATTTATATTTTATATTACTTTAATTTTTTTTAAAAAATTATATTAATTTAATTTAAAATTGATAATTAAGAAAATAGATTGTTTTTTTTTTTCAATTGGAAAGATAAATTGACGATAAAATAACTAGATATTCACCTTCTCGAAATATCGTGACGGCCCCGCAGTCCATTTACTCAAAATATCGTGACGGCCCCACGGTCCCATTTCCGCTAGCCAATGTACTCATATTCCATCGCAGACTCAGTTTTCTCCTTCTCCCTCGTTTCCTATTAATAATATTTATTTATTTATATTATATTTTCCATTGCTCTATCTCTTATTCTCTGAGATTATTACAGCCAAAAAAAAAATAAATCTACCATAAAAAAAAAGAAAAAGAAAAGGCAGATTCGATCTCTTGACCCTCAATTCGCTGCAGATTTGTTGGACACAAAGGCGGATTTAGAGAGAGAAACTGTATCTTCTTCTTCTTCTTCTCAGTCGAACAAGTGAAATAACTGGAACTGCATCAGCTGCTGAGTCCGACGTCGTTTTATTGTTTGAAGAAGCAAGTTCTTTTCACTCTCTTCTATTGCAACCAGTTTTTTGAACGCTAAAATCCTTAGTTTTGCTTGTTGATTCGATGAATATATGTGAAATTGCAGTTTGGGTTGGCTAGTTGAGCTTAATTGCTCATTTAAGTTGAGGTTCGATGGTTGAATTGGAGGAGTTTGACGTTAATTTTGATGAGTCATGATTGACTTGATTTGTTTGTTAGTTATTGATTTATAGTTGTATTTCCCTTGCTTAAGCGAATGAGGGAATTGGGATTATCAATTGGGATTGCAAAGTTACTTTCATG
The DNA here is from genome assembly GCA_949630135.1 of Balakata baccata. NCBI lineage: Eukaryota > Viridiplantae > Streptophyta > Magnoliopsida > Malpighiales > Euphorbiaceae > Balakata > Balakata baccata. The sequence continues at coordinate 17,962 of CATIWF010054816.1, forward strand.
TTTTTATTTTATTTATTTATTTTTTTAATTCTTGCTATATTAAATCAAAATTTTGAGTCAGTTTGGATACGAGGAACGTTCTGATGCTAACTGGTTTTGGGTTGTTTATCGTGAAATTTGGCACTAGGTATTTCCTTTTTGAATTTACTGTCAGCTTCATTCATATCTGAGAGATTGAGACTATCTCTACCTTTGTTGCTCTTCCTTGATAAAATTTTTGTTTGATATGTTCTTAGCTGGTTTTGCTAATCGAGATTTTCATGCACTACTCATATGATTTAATCTGAACTATTAAAAATGCTTTCTTTCTTTCGTCCTTTCTTTTCCTTTTATGAAGGGAATTAGGCCCAAAAATGTATGTTATATACAGTCTGGTGAATGTGATTAAACTGACAGGTGGCATTTAGTTCTGAGTACAAATGTACATCTAGACTCGGGGCGGAGAAAAGATTTATTTTATTAAATCATTAAGGAATATGGGAATGGCTTTTCTGGTTTCTGATGACTAGTGTCAAACGTGCAAAGTCAAGAAGGAGTAATGTTGTAAGATAATTTGCTTGGTGTAGTAATATTGGTTGGTTTAACCATAATGCAATTTATGCATAGGTGATCTACTGTTTATTTTTTTCCTTGCAATCGCTTTTCAAACTCTTCCTTTTCTTCTAGCTGGTTATACATCCCATGCTTATACAACAATATGATCTGTCCCCAATCCTCCCTCCATGTCAATAAGAATATCATTGTTTATTTGTTTTTCAAGAATAAAAATGATAATTGTTGTCCTTTTTTTTCAATTCAGGTTCAAGTTATGCTTCTATTACAACCTTTTGGGTTTTGTGTGAGTTCTGGATATTTATTCTTCAAGCATAGTGGTCCTTCAACTTTATGTGCACCTGAATAAAAAGACATATCACTAGAATTTTGGAGTATATATATGAATTTGGCATTATATTGGAAGAAATTGAAGATGCTTGTGAGAGCCTCTGGATCTACTTCCACTGAATGTACTTGCTAATACTTTTTCTCAGCTTGAGTATTATTTGATAGTTTAAAAAGGAGTTGACGTCAGGTCGTTATTAATTGTTCTTCTTAGGGATAGAACTTTGCTATATGCTGAGATAATCACATTCTAGTGTAATTTTGGAAGTTAGATATACTTTTGGTTTATTAATTTAAATGTTCTACATGCAAGAAAAGTAATTGGTAATATCAACTTGATGAAGCCATTGGGTTCATACAGCATTTGATGTTGAAGAAGGGGGAGATGCTGTGGAATTGGAAAAAACCCCACATCAACATAATTTTTACATTCTCCACATACACTTCATGTATGTTTGCTGGGTCATCTAGGAGTAAAGGGTGGTGTTAATGGTGTGCTATAATAAGAGGAGACCATGGACCACATTCTAGAGAAAAGGTTTCCTGTCAATGCAAAAGATTACAAGTTATATGAAGAAGTTGGTGAAGGTGTGAGTGCCACTGTTTATAGGGCTCTCTGCATTCCACTCAACGAGATAGTTGCTATTAAGGTTCTTGATCTGGAAAGGTGCAACAATGACCTGGTAAGTGCTTTAACTTCAATTGAATCTTGGACACTTGTGTTCATTACTGGGCTGGACATATGCTGGAATATGTGTCTATTTTTTAAACCATTTCTGGTTAGATTGTTCTGCTAGTTGGACTTCATATACTTGCCTAACATATAAAATCTCCTTGCATTTGCACATACTGCAGAGTGTCCATTACCTCTTTGATTGCAAACATTGCTTATCAACAAGCAGAAAAATTAAAATAAAGTTGAATGTATAGTGACATAATTCATGCTTAAGTTTTGGAACAACAAAATATGAAGTTCTATAGTGCTCCAATTGATTATAATGTATAAGTATGTAGTTTGAAATCCTTATTGGCGTGACTTTGACTGAACTCAACTAACCCATAATCTCAAATTTTCCATCTATTAGGCGATGTTTGGTTGGGAGGAAGTAGGAAGAAACCTTTTGTCATTCTCTAAGTCGGATATGTTTCCTTCCTATAATGTACCTACATTATATTATTGGCAAAATACCAACTCTCTTTCTTTCCTCCCCTTTGCACATAGCCTTATGATATGCTAGATGGATCCTTCCTTTTTTTTTTTCCCTGTTTTGCTCAATTAATGTAACATCCTTTGAGTGTTCTGGCACAGTTCACCTTAAATTCTCCTGGTTCAGCCTTTGTCTTATTTTTTCTTGCTACTCTGACATGTTCAACTTTCTGTACTGGCGCAGCAGCTCATGTACAATGTAGAAATGCAAACCAATCTCAATTGCTCATCTTGTAACTTATCCTTGTAATGTGTCGCCTCTACCTTCCTTTATGTGTTCTAGTTTTTCTCTTTCCGGTTCTTTATTGTATCCTAATACATCCATGTTGGAATCCTCATCTTTTTTGCAACACCTTTTGCTACTAAGTATCTAAGGGCAAATGGCTCTCCTTGTAAAACTTCTACTTTAGCTGGTATGCTGTGATCCTGTAATATTTGACACATACACTATATGAACTAACTCTGTTTTCTCCATTCCCCTGTTATTGCTAAAATTGTGGTGGCATATAAAATGTTTTTCCTTTTATATTAATCTGCAGATCAGATGTGTTTTATATGTTTTTGGTACATGGTTGTTTGTTTCTGAATCTCATTATTGTTGTATGTGAAGTTTTACATTGCTGTCATATTTTAACATGTCTCACATTACAACTAATACAGGATGGTATCCGACGTGAGGTACAGACAATGACCTTGATTGACCATCCAAATTTATTGCGTGCACATTGTTCCTTCACCACTGGCCACAGCCTTTGGGTTGTCATGCCATACATGGCTGGGGGATCCTGCCTTCATATAATGAAATCTGCTTATCCAGAAGGTTTTGAAGAGCCTGTTATTGCCACATTATTGCGTGAGACTCTCAAGGCTCTTGTTTATCTTCATTTTCACGGTCAAATCCACAGAGATGTTAAGGTATAGTATTTACTTATTTAATCATTGCCTCATTGTCTTTTGTGGTCCATTATTGTGGCCGGGACATATTGGCATGATTTGTTGTGAAATATTTTGTACGAACAGAAAATTATGAGAAAAATCTTAGATAAGCTAAACTAGAGCTATATGTGGACAATTGCTGTATCAGATGTGGGAGAAATTAATTTTCTTCTGATTGAATATGTGAGCAAAAATTTATTTCTCCTCTTCCAATTTGTGTGTGTGGGTGGATGCCTTTCTTTTCATTGATTTTATTTCTGCTTTTTGCAGTCTCGTACTGCATTTTTTGTTGTTTTGTACTAGTGTATTGCATCCTTTGTGGGAACTCTTAATATTCAATTTGAGCAATACGGCCGTGCTATAATTCTTATTTGTTTTCTGAATATTCTTTTGCAGGCTGGCAACATTTTAATTGGTTCTAACGGTGCAGTTAAGTTAGCAGACTTCGGAGTGTCAGCATGCATGTTTGATACAGGAGATAGACAGCGTTCTAGAAATACTTTTGTTGGAACTCCATGCTGGTAATTTATTAATCTATTTACCCATTTTCACTTCTTGTTAATGTTCAATGGCGTGAAGAAGTCAACTCGTATTGTTGATTATTAGAAGTTAACTGGATGTGCGTATGTGCTGAAAATCATTTTTCCTTCTCTTTTTGCACTTTGTACCAGGATGGCTCCTGAAGTTATGCAGCAATTACATGGATATGACTTTAAGTGAGTAGTACCAGATTTTATGTTTTAAAAAAATTATTTTTATAATATTATTTTTTAGTTTCTCAAATACTGGAAATCATGTATTGGAGACCTTTAAATTTTGTTCCCATGAACAGAGCGGACATCTGGTCATTTGGAATAACTGCTCTTGAACTTGCTCATGGCCATGCTCCTTTCTCCAAGTATCCACCAATGAAAGTAAATTTAATTTCTGATACTTACGATCACCTTAGAAGAATTTTATTTGTGCTTATTTACTTGTTCATATTTTGATCATGTTTCAATGACCATAGGTTTTGCTGATGACTTTACAAAATGCACCTCCAGGCCTTGACTATGAAAGAGACAAGAGATTTTCTAAGGTTTGCTTTTGTTACTCTGTTGAAAGATTCAGTATTATGCTCATGCTTTTATAATCAAACTCTGTGATTTTTTCAGTCATTTAAAGATTTGGTAGCTACTTGCTTAGTGAAGGATCCAAAGAAACGTCCCACCTCAGAGAAGCTATTGAAACACCATTTTTTTAAAAATGCACGCTCAAATGAATATATTGCTCAGACTATTCTTGATGGACTCCCTCCTTTAGGGGAACGTTTTAGAATGCTGAAGGTCTTTTACTCGCTAAAATTAAATTTTCTCACTTTTCAAACTCTCTTTAGCTTCTTACAATTCATGGCTCTTTCTCTCTTTTCTTTTTCAGGCAAAAGAAGCTGAAATTTTTGGTCAGAATAAAGCTCTATATGAGGACAAGGAACAATTATCACAGGTGACATTTATAGATCACTTAAAAGTTTCCGTCGTCTGTTTTATTTGGTTTAGATCCTCCACAATTTAGGTTGAAGTATTAGACAAATTACATCATCTAAAATATCAACTTTTACTTCATTTGTTCCATACTGGAATCCATTGGCTGGTCCATACAATGTCAATGCTATGCATTGGGTTCGACCATGTTGGTTCGAGTTAGGTGTTTGCCAACCCTCCTCTGTAGTTAATTCTAGGAAATGCTACAAACAAAAATTGATTTTATGGTTGACAAAAGAAAAAAAATATATAAATGATTGGCCAAAATTTGTGATCTACTTGAATGTTTTGGAGCTTATTTTAACACATCATGTTTATTGTGTGGTAGGTAGGGGTTAGTAACTAATCTTGCAATTTGGTTTGGCCTTACTTGAGCAATTTCAGTAAAGCTCTATGTTTTACTTATGCCATAGTGCAAATATAATGCATGGTGTTTTCTCCTCATGCGTTCCATGGTTTAGAAAAAACTTGGTATGCATGTGGATTTACCTGGAGAATTTGAGATGGAAAAAGCTTCTGTCAATGTTCAATCTTGGTCCTTAGGTAATTGGCTTCATGACAGATGGGCCAAACATGATGTTAGAATGGCATCAGAGTTCGTCTACATCTCTTGACCCATATTTATATTAGGAGAAGGAGAACTTGCTTGCATGTTACCTTCAAGTAGTGTTGTTGTTTTTATTTTGGGTTTTCCAAATTCTATCAATAGTTGATAGCTATCTCTAAAAATCATAAGCTTCAACAAAAAATTCATGTTAATTGCAACTCTTGCTCAGTTGCTAGAGAGTGTTTGGATGATGTGTGAATTACTTTTTTGATTCTGGTAAAAATGAAAAAAATGAAGCCAATATGTCGGCCATATTTTGTCTAAACTAGGGAAATTTTGAATTTGTTAAATAGTCTGTTCATTTTTTGCTCTAATTATTTTTGTATTTATTTGAAATTGAGCAATGTTAAATTGAATTTATATCCAACTTTTGTTTGAGTAGATCTTTACATAATTGAGAATATCCTAATTTGGCTGTGGATCAAGAGATTTGACTAATTTGCTTAGGCTGTAGTTTTTGGTGGAATGTATCAATGTTCCTACGATGTTATCCTAGTTAGTAAGATTTTAGTAAAAGAAAATTCTTATTAGCGTGTATTTTTGTGCATGTACATATTGTGAAAATGTGTTATTTTGTAACTAGATTAGCCTTAATATTGATAATTAAGGTTGTATATTTTCTCTCCAAATTTGATGGAATTATTAATTTATTCGGTCATATTGCAGCAAGAGTACATAAGAGGGATTAGTGAATGGAATTTCAACCTTGAGGATTTGAAAAGACAAGCTGCTCTTGTGAGTAATTTCAGTTCCAGTTTGATGCATATATTGTATTTCTTGCCAAATGATTCCATTGGTAGACAAAAAATTTGCATTATCATTATTATTCTGCATCTTGTCACTGATTCATTGCTACCTGCAGATTCAGGATATTGAGGACATGCCAAATGCAGAAGACCTAGATGGTAATGTGAAGCTAAGGAACAAGCTTCCAGCTGAGAAGCTGTCCTATGAAAGACCTAATTATTCAACTGCTGCTCCTAGTCATGAGGTATTAATTTCCACGCTCAAATTTCTTTATAGTTTATCCTGTACTGGTTGACATTTCCTGAAAAACACTGACTCCATGGTCATTATTCCATACGTTTTACGTCTACCTTTCAATTTTTCAGGATGAGTTTAGTGATATCCATGATTTGGAGACTTCTCTTGCTTCGTTTCCTATCAAACCTCTTCAAGCACTTAAGTGAGACTCTTCTTCTTTTCTTTTTATTATGCTTTCACATTTGTGGTTCTAGTTATTCAATTTTCACAATATTAAGTGGCTCTGAGGATATTGTAGTCTGCATTCCATCAAATGAAAAACATGGATTCATATAACAAGCATTCTTTTGCTTCTTTTGAATTTTCTACAATGGTTTTGGCATTCCCAATGGTGTAAAATATATAATTTTTCTGTGGTTTTAGTTACTCTTTTGACCATGGAACCATGTATTGTGATGCAGAGGTTGTTTTGATGTTGGCGATGATGATGCAGATGCAGCTAGTCCAATTTGGAAAAATACTGCCCAGAGAGAAATGGATTCTGAACAGTTCTGTACAAAGTTGTCACCATGTGATGAAAACCAAGGAAGTGAAGCAAATGATGTTGATAATCTTGGGCGAGGCAGTTCTTTATTGCGTCATGTTGTGGAGCATAAAAAATTTTTAAGCGGTACATTAGTGCCAGATAATGCCTTGTCTCCTAAAAAAATTATTAGTGATGATAACAGGTGAGCTTTTGCTAAATGAAGTTGATTTTGTTTATGTTATTTTCATTATCATTGACTTAACTATAATTTTTTTAATTGCTGAACAGTCTCACTTATGGAGGTCTAATTTTTGTTTGTTATGTTAACATCAAAGAGTTGCTTGTTGCAATTAAAAGTATCAAATTTTAGAGTTTTGTAAAATGGTGAAAGAAATTTAGGATATATCTTTCTTTTTTCTTGTGCTGTGTAATAGTAGCACAGTAGCACTGGCTGGATATAAAATGGTCTGAGGTGTTGGGAAGCTTTGATGAATGAATCAAGATTTTTTATCATGTTTAATGTGATTTTCATTCTTTTATGCAGTTCCTTCATAGCTTATAACAAGGCAGGACTGTATAAATCATTGATGGTCGGTCATTTTTCTTGTGTTCTCCTAGAAGTTTTATAACTGCATTTCTCTGGCGTTGATGCTATATGCAGACTAAATATAGGATCTAGGACTAGGATATATATAATGTGTGTTCCATATCCCAGACTTGCTTGAAGCTGCTTCATGATAGCTGAATATGTAATGCCTGGTGCTGGAAAATGTGAGTTCAGTTATAAAAGCATCTAAATTGCATGATGGTTATAAGGTGACAACTGTTGGATGTGTAGCAATTTGATGACAGCTGGGCAGTCCAGGACTACCTTATGTTACCAAAGCATTGCTGCAAGATGAGAGCATGAGACTTTGGTGGTTGTCAGATATCAAGAATCTCTAAGTGAAACTTTGTAGGTTGATGCTTGCTTTAATGTGATCATTGTTGGTCAGTGACTTGCTGACTATGGTATTAACTGTGACCTATGATCTGTTTTAATTCGCGGGAGAGCCGTTTAATCACCCTGTAAAATGATTTTAAATCCCAAACTCTTAATGAGTGAAATTTCTGATTCTTTATAATTACAGAATGCATGCACCATCTTGTCTTCATTTGGTTAGTTTACTGTTTTCATCTGAAATCACGATGTAATCAAGAAGTTGCAGACTTGAAATGACTCCATGAGATCATTTAGATCTAGTATTTAATAGCTGATACCTTCAAAATATTCTGTAGGGATTTTATGCAGCCAAAATATCAGTCAGACCGAAATTATAGTGGTCCATTGTCATATCGACAGAAATGGGACACCAATAACCTCTCATCCGGTATGCCAGTTTTGATTTTCTGACACTATCTCCTTATACACATAATGACTAATGGTATTTATTGTTTATTCTCAATCATATATGCTTTTGTTACATCTGTTTATGCAGTGGAGGATTTGTCAGAAGGAGCAGTTGTCCAACGAAAGGGACGTTTTAAGGTCACTTCAGCAGATCTCAGCCCAAAGGTATTTATGATTAATTTGTTATATGGTCTTAGTTTAACATAGGTCAGCTGGCTGGCATGGAGATGGTTGCTTTCAACCTGCTCTCAGTTATTGATGAAAATTTAAGATCTATTGGAATTTAGTTTTGAACAATGTCTTTGTTATGATGCTCATTATTTTGTCCAATTGATGAGAATCAAGAATGTGCAGGAGTTAGTCTTTATTAGGGAAAAAAATGTTTGGAGATCTGATTGAATACCACATCTTGTCAGCAGACTCAGCACAAGTATAAATGCAAGCACCTATAGTGTGACCATTAGTTGTTTCTTGAACTCAAAACTCTTTGCTTGACCCTCGGTGAATTTTCTTTATGTTGTGGAAATGGCCATGTAAGTTTTCAGTGAGTTAGCTATTACATAAAAGGCAGTATCATAGATTAGGCAAATACTTAATGGACTTCCTTTGCTTTAATATAGAAGAAATAGTAGTTTAAGTAATAGTGCTACTTAGTATCCCCTGGGTTTGCTACTTGGTAACTGGAGTTTCATAAATATGGTATATAAATTTTTAAACTAATTTGGGTCAAGTGAGACATGGCCTTAGTTGGATACATTTGTTATCACCCTAATATATTATTATTTTGAATTCCGAAATGCTCCATAGCAATGTTCCAATGCTTCTGGTTTTAATTTATTTTCCGTAGAAGACCCGTCTTGGTGCTTTAGGAGGTTTGATGTCCTAGATTATAAACATGCATAATGTTAGGTTGTGTTTGTTTTTTTTGATGTTTGATTAATGTTGAGGATGGAACTTAGACATTTATCTTTTAGGCAATGGCTTTGTAACCATTGCCATTTCTTTTCTGATTCAGGGTCCTAAAAACTGCCATTTCAGCCCAGTTTGCGGAGGTTCAACTGGTCCAGCAACATCAAACCGTACAGCTGCAACATTTCTCTCATCACTGCAATGCATTTTGCAGCAGAACACCTCACAACGGGTATGTTCCTTGGATGTGTTGTATAGTGGTTCTAATATTTATTTATTTATTTTATATATTAAATAATTGTGGGCACTTTACAGGAAGAAATTCTTAAATTGATCAAATATGTGGAGCAAGGCTCTGGTAATACCTTACTCTTGTAATCATTTAAAAAAAAAAATTTTTTTTTTTAAAGTTGCAAATTAATACTGCGTGCAGTAATTAATTTGAGTGGACTCCTTTATAATGCAGGCAAGCAATTGGAGTCAGCTGAGGCCTCTTCTAATGACCTTTCACAGGTAGTTTTCTAAAGAAAAAGACAACATATATCCTTTTTGGTGGAAGAATTTATTGTCCTGCTAATGGATTAACTAATGTGCCATATTGCAAAACACAAATCTATAATACTGTTTTCATATAAAATTAAACACTAATGAATATCCTTTTGTTTTATTATTCTTTTCATCATCATTATGTGTATGTGGATGCAATTCATATATCTGTTTCTTGATGATGGAACATATTAATTGATATTCGTTTATTTCACAGTATTGATGATAGGTGTATTTATATAATAATTTATTGAGGTGGTTGTATGTGCAATAAAATGACTATGCCAAGTTGTGAGTTATGGTGCTCCTTCCCATTTTCTTGCCGGACGAGATTTGATGATAGGAAAGTGTATTGCTATTTAATGAAATAATCTTAATTATCTGCCACATGCAGATATCGCCTACATCTGCCAGGGAAAGGGAGCTTCAGGCTCAGTTGATTAATCTACAACAAAGGTATGACATGATACCCAGTGAAATTACTGTTTATATTTTGAAATTTATCTGAAGCTCATCTCAAATGTCAGTGTTGGAAGCCTTGTTGAGGAATTGCAGAGACAGAAGATGAAGAATGCTCAGGTGTGCATTTATCTTGATTTTCCAAGTTTGGTCTATCTTGATCACTGTAACAAACTCTCCAAATTTCATGGAAAACTTCTGATCATAGTCCTATCAATAAAGAGGCTTGTGAGACTCATGATCATGCTGATATGCTACATATATAATGATAAAGAATTAGGAAAATGTATTTGGCTTGCACTTTTATAGGCTAATTATGGGTTCCTCAGGATTTATTTTAATATTAACCATTGATCAGTGCTTTCATCTCCTACAATCCCCAATAGTTTAGTGTTCATTCTTTTCTGAAGGAGGTATGGAAATGGTGAATCCATATGCACTGGTCCACATATAATTCTACCCTTCTAGAATTTAGACTTGATAATCAGGATGCTTAAATATGCAAGTTCATCCCCTGGTGATTCGGCATTTTCATAGGCTATATGAATATGGTGTTTTAATGGCAGTTTTTTGCATTTGCAGTTAGAAAGACAATTGAATGATTTAGCCTTAAAGTAAATAGAAAGAGGTAGATGACGGTAATGTCTTCGGCGGCCTATTTTATTTGTCGAGTGGCGAAAAGATCGCGATCGTCAGCTGAGTATTTACGATGGGTATAAAAGGCATCTTATATTGGTATTTCTAGTGTACCACAGGTGTGAACATGTTAATGAATGACATACCAAATTTTGAGATGCCATTCCTTGAGGTCTCGCATAATGTGCGATGTGTTGTAATTTATTTGATGGATTGTAATTACATCACAGTCGGTTATCTTTCTGTCTCATGAACCATGTGCAAGCTTTCACACAGTGCGATGCCCTTGTTGTATAGCCGATGCATACAAATGCTCGCTCTTTTTCTTTGGGAATCTCTAGGACTATGTTTGCCATTCAGTTTGAAGGTGTTCAAAATTAAATTCCACCTTTTGAATAAGAAATCAAATCGTAACATTAGAAATATATCTGTTTTTTTTTTCTTTTTAAGAAAAAGGGAGAAATATGCAGTTAATAAGTCTATTTGTGCTTGCCCTAAATGTGAACATTATAAAATAAAGAGTATCATCTGGTTTGGTTCACATTTATGAAAAAAAATCAATTGTTGTAGATTTAATTGTTACATTATAAATGTCCTATTCAATTATTATATTGTAGGATTTCAATTATTTAAATTAAACTTAATGATATATATCAATTATTAACAATGGCAAAAGGTAGGATATTCGCAAAAAAAAAAGTCATATCTAAATCCGTTGTTAATATTTGTTCCCGTTTCAAATTCAATTAACATTATTCGATTAATATCTGAATTTATTTAATTATCTGTTTACGTTTAAAATAAAATAAAGTTGTAACTATTTAAATAATTAAAAATTAAAATATACACACACAAACAATTTACCATATATTACTTTAACATAAAATAAAACAAACAAAATAAAACACAATCTAATTCAACACATTCAAATTAAAATAATTCATCAAATTGTACAAATATAACATTAAAACAATAAAATTACATATTGTTTATTTTGATAAAAAAATTATATTTAAAATCTCTAACTATTACATTTGTAGTTTATCAATCCTTAAAAACACAAAAAAAATAATTATATTATTATATATATATATATATATATATATATATATCGAGTATCCAAAAATCTCTATTTATACTCTTTTCAAACTATGTTGGATTTTAATATTACTATCCAAATTCATCACAAGACCTTAATAAAGTTATCAATTAGAATTTAAATAAGTTCGGATAAGTGCAGATACCCTCAAAACCTACACTCGTTGCCATCCTATCAATTATAAAACAAGTATTCAAGAAAGTGTTAAAAAAATATCGTTAGCATTTATCTTGGAAAGGATTTCGAGTTAGCTAACCTAATGCCCATTTTGAAGGGGGATTAATGCAAGCTATGCAGAGGGGGAGTAATATTTTGCTGACTACGATCTTATACTTTGCATAGAAATATTCATGAAAAGCTAATGAGAAAAAGACCAAACAGATATCAAATGTTCAATACAGACATGAAATGGATTGAAAATGGTGATTTTCTTATTAAGCTTCTGCTTCTTACAATGAGCTTGAATAACAAGCAATACAGGAAAAGACAAAACAACAAGGAAAATGAACTAACTGTGCAGTAGCACAGTCCAGAGATATACCCGCTTTCTCTCAGCCGCAATGCTCAGAGACCAGAAAAGATTCTAAGAGATAACCAACCTGCCTTGTATTCTCTCCTACTCTCTTTTTATAACAAAATTCCATTACCTCACTAACTAACTGTCTCTCCCCCACGTGTCCCCCTATTTCTCCTTGCATAAACATTCTAGGTAGGCTGCTATGTGATGTTGGGTTGCTGGAGTGCTAAAGCTTCGGCCTGCTCCTTCCTTGGCTCTTCTCTATCACTTCCCCCTCCATCAAATGCAGTCTTGTCCTCAAGACTGAAGGTAAGGAACTTGCTGCGTATTATAACTTCAGTTTCCCACGTTGCTTTTTCCATGGGTTATCGTTCCATTGAATGAGCAGTTGTGGAACCCAATCTCCTTGTTGCTGTATAGTCCGTATAGCAAGCACTTTAAAGGGGTATAAGAGATCAGCATCATCCAAGGTGAGCTCTGCAAGTAAGGCAGCATTGGTGGTAGCGGTAGCAACTGCTCTTTTCAGTAACGAAACATGGAAGACTGGGTGCACCTTGGAGGCTTCAGGTAGCTTGGGTTTGTATGCCACTGCCCTAATTTGTTCCTCAATTTGAAAAGTACCAAAGTAACGTAAGGCGAGTTTCTGATTGACTCGTTGAGTTACTGACTGCCGTCGATGAAGGCGCAGCTTCACATATACCCAATCTCCCACGGCGAAGTGCACATCTCGGCAATGGGAATCAGCTGCTCTTTTTCATTTGGTCTTGAGCCCTTGCAAGATGGGCCTTATCTCTCTCAGTTGACGAAGGGCCTTATCTCTCTCACGTAATTCTTGCATTACCATTTCAAGCTTGACTTCTCCTGGAATATGCTGAACCACGGATGGGGTTTCCGACCATAGACCACCTCAAATGAGGTAGTACCCATAGTTACGTGGAAACTTGAGTTGTACCAAAACTCCGCCCAAGATAACCAAAGAGGCCAGTGATGAGGGTGGCCTATGGCAAAACAATGCAAATAAGATTCCAAACAACAATTAACCACTTCTGTTTGTCCATCGAACTTCGGATGATAGGAAGAACTCGTGTGAAGCTCAATTCCCTGTAGCCAAAATATCTCTTGCCAAAACTTGCTCATGAATAGGGGGCCTTCGTCGCTAAAAATGGATTTAAAGATGTCGTGCAGCCTGATAATCTCCTTCACAAAAATCTCGGCAATGGACCTTGCAGTGTAAGGGTATTTGAGAAGAATAAAATGACCATACTTGGATAGCCGATCAACCACAACTAACACAGTGTCAAAACCTTGGAGCGATGTAAGCCGAAAATGTAATCTATGGACAGTTGCTCCGATACAACATCGGGTTAAGGGCTATATTAAACCAGCCGAGGAGAGGGTGCTATACTTGCTCTTCTAACATACATCACAGGCGTGGACAAATTTCTTAACTGCCGTGCTCATACTTACCCAATACAAATTTGTTGCCAGGTGGCGATGGGTACGGTAGAAACCAGAGTGTCCCCCTACTCCAATGCTATGGAACTCTTGCAATAATTGAGGAATGAATTTAGATGATGGAGAGATTACTAACCTTCTTTTGTGATACAAGATTCCATTCCGAATGACATATCCTGGATGAGAAAAAGAATCATCTTGCAAATCAGCTTTAATTTTCTTAAAACTATGATCTCATGCAGCCTCGGCTACCAGGTTATACCCCTCGTCCCATGTAGGGAAGGAAACTATAGAACTGAATTCTCCTTCTTCCCAGTGAGATAAAGCATCTACGGCCCTATTTCCATTACCCGGCTTATACAAAACTTCAAAATCATAACCCAATAGTTTAGCCATCCAATTCTGCTGGTTCGGAGTGGTAATTTTTGTTGGAGAAGATGATGAAGGCTATTTCCGTTGGAATATACCTGCAAATGATGACCTAAAAGATAGGGCCGCCAATACTAGACAGTAAGGGCTAGTGCCATAATTTCCCATTCATATTCTGACTTGCTCAGATAGAAATCTGAGAGAACCTTGTTGAAATAAGCAATAGGATGACGGACTTGCATTAACACCACTCCAATCCCTCTTCCTGAAGCATCACATTCCACTTCAAATGATTTAGAAAAATTCGGAAGTCGAAGTACTAGACCACTGACCATAGCTTGTCTCAACTTCTCAAATGTTTGTTGTGCCTTACTTCCCCATCTAAAGCCATCTTTCTTTGTCTGCTCGAACAGTGGTCTAGCGATACCACCATATCCTTGAACAAATTTCATATAGTATCCCGTAAAACCGAGGAATCCCTGAACTCCCTTTACATTGTGAGGGACCGACCAGTCAAGAACAACTTGCACTTTGCTGGGTCCATAACAACCCTTTGTTTACTAATTCAGTGTCCTAGGTAATCTATTAACGTTTGGCCAAGAGAGCATTTTTTTTTGTTTACAAAGAATTTGTTGGAGTGAAGGATATTAAGGACAATTTGCAAATGTAGTAATTGATCCTCCCAGGTTTTACTGAAGACAAGAATATCATCAAAGAAAACCAGCACACATTTCCACAGCAATGGAAAAAAAGAGTTCATTCCTAATTGCTTGAAAGGTAGATGGAGCATTGGAGAGACCAAAAGGCAATACCAGATATTTGTAGAGGCCATCATAAGTGCGAAATGCAGTCTTTTCTTTATCTGATCCCCTCATACGAATATGATGAAAACACGACTTAAGATCCAATTTGGAGAAAACCCTACCCTATGAAGCTTGTCAATCAACTTTTCAACAATTGGAATCAAATATCTATTGAGAATGGTAACCTTATTCAAAGCTCGTAGTTTATACACATTCTCCAAGTGTTATCCTCCTTTTTTACTAGAATAACCAGGCTAGAGAAAGCACTTCTGTTGGGTTTTATGATTCCCTTACTCAAGAGATCCTTTACTTGCCTCTGTATTTCCTCCTTCTGTGTATAAGGGTAATAATATAGCCTAACATTAACTAGCCTGATGTGGAAGCAAATTAACGGAGTGGTCGTAAGACCTTGCTGGTGGAAGCTCTTTCAGTTCTGAGAAGACTTCAGCAAACTCAAACAGTACTTGTGCTAACTGTTGTTGTTGCTCACTAGATAAGGATGATTCCTCTTTACAAGATTCTACTAGACCTTCAATTTCAGTCATCTGCTTCATCCGACCACTCGAAGGTCCACCCAACCATTCCCGCAATGAAAGTTGTTGAGGAATTTTGGAAGAATCGACAGTTAACTCTACCCACTTATCCTTTGCTTAAACCACATGTACCTCTCTTCCCAATTATGAATAGTCTCACCTAAAGACTCCAGCCACTCAATTTCCAGTATAACATCCAGATTACCTAGTTTAAGCTGCACTTTTCCTGAACCCAAGTTCTATGTCTATTGTCTAGCTTGATGCTGATTATAGGGAAAAAGTGTTTTGGCAACCCAAGCACAGTAGCTAACTTACGAGAGGCAAAATTGTGCGTAGCTCCGCTATCAGTCAAGACCATAATGGTATTCCTAGTAGTTCAACACTCAATTTAAAGGTTTTCAGACTACTAGGACTGATATCAACCATACCTATATACTGTAATAGCTGACACTCGCCTTCTTCAGTTTTGGTAGCTAAGGAATCTTCGATTTCCCTTTCACAAATTTCTCCCCCATCGTCTACAATTCGTCATCACTTAGGAGGACGACTCGCAGCTGGCCAGAAGCGCATTTATGTTAGCAACCGAACTGGTTTCCATATTTGAAGCACAAACCTTTATTCCTTCAATCTTCCATTTCTGCCTAAGAGATAGAATGAATCCCCCTATTTCGAAGAACATGAGAGAAGTTTAGGGCTGGACCTAAGATAGTGGGTATCTTAGGTCAAAATTGAAGCAATTGGGTTGTGGGCCACTTGCTAGGTTGGAAGAAGAAGGCCTAAGCCCAAAACTCAGATTTTTTTTAATGAGTTGGTGTTTTGCATGTGACATGAGTCCTTCTTTCCCTTTAATTGTCCTTGCCATATACTTGCAGGCTTTTTTATTCCAAGAGTGATTTCAACCTTCCTGGCTATGTTAATGGCACCTAACCTAGACTCTAGTTTAGCAATTGCACCCAAATTCTGATGTCTTCCTTCGGGCAGTTCAAAAAATAGCCTTGATATAAAGCTTTAAACTTGTGAGGAAGCATGGAGGCTATCAGTTCGAACTTGTCAATATAATCATTTATGCTCCCCTTCTAACGGAGAGTGCCCAAATACTGATATGGGTTGTAGATTGATATTCCTCCAAAACGATTCAATAATTTCCTCTTAAATTGCTCCCAAGACAAATCACGATAGAGCTTTTTTACGATAGTAAACCGTTACTCGCTCCATACATATGTTGGCCAACTAAATTCATTGATAATCCAGAGTTCTATGGATTAGAAATTGGATTTCAACTCGGTTGAGCCATCCTCGGGGGTCAAAGCCAGAGAACGTTGGAAGTTTTACATTCTTAGGAACGAGAGATGGGTTCATGGCTATGGTAGGCCTACCAAAACCTGGAGAAAGATATCCTATTACAGGGCCTGTTCAAGTGGGTAAGGACTGTTCTTTAACACCAAGTGACATAAATGTTTGAGCAGAGGTTCCTTGCTCTCCCTCTCCCACGAGTTGTTTCTCTAGTTGCTTGAACAACTATATAATCAAGCTTTGTAAGCTGTCAAAATTTTCTTGGACTATAGACTGCAACCTGTTTTGATTTTGTTGAGAAATGGCCATTTGTTGTTGCAACTCTTCTACTTGACAAGTAAGACCGTAAAGATGTTCAACTTAGGAGTCAAGACGTGCTCTGGTTTCCATATTTCTATTATTTTTACCTATCCTCGAAATTCGACAGGTAGGACCAGCGATGAGAAAAAGACCAAACATATATCAAATGTTCAATATAGACACAGGAAATGGATTAAAAATGGTGATTTTCTCATTAAAGTTCTCCTTCTTACAATGAGCTAGAAGAACAAGCAAAACAGAAAAGGACAAAACAAGGAAAATGAACAAACTGTGTAGTAGCATAGCCCAGGTACCAAGTATATACCTCCCTTTCTCTCAACTGCAATGGTCACATACTAAAACAAAATCTAAGATAACCAGCCTACCTTTTATTCTCTCCTTTTCTCTTTTTATAACAAAATTCCATTTCCTCACTAACCAACTGTCCCCCATGTGTCCCCCTATTTTTCCTTACATAAACATTCCAGGTGGGTTGCTGTATGATGTTGGGCTGCTGGACTGCTAAAGCCTCGGCCTGCTCCTTCTTTGGCTCTTCTATATCAAATACTATATGGCACGATTTGGTATTCAGTTAACTATTGATTTATCAGTCGAACTATGCTAACAATAATGATATGGACCTTCTGAATTAGACTAAAAATATGATAATCAGTTGAACTATTCTAACAATAAGATAAAACCTATTGAATTTGTAGACGATTAATATTTAACATCTTGCTAGTTCACAAGCAAGTTATTGAGAAAAATACAATATCGTAGTCGGGTGGTTAAATTAAATTTTAGATTTAGACCTATACATTAGAATATTATACAACAAGAAAGCATTTTTCCCAACTACAAAACAAATAAACTAAAATATAAAAATTGAGCACAAAATATGCCACCTCAAGCATCATTTTTTACTCTGATAAGCCTTCATCAGATAGAGCTGTAATTGCTTTCAGGAAAATTTTAAGAAAATTAGAGGAATTGCTATATTTGAACTACTATGGATTTTGCTACCACAAGCGGTTTTCAATTATAGCATAAACAACCCTTTTCAATGTCTCCTACATGACATGAACCCGATTATAATTAAATTTTATTTGTTACAAAAATAGGGCATTTATTGACCATACTGTGGAATGATCTTTAAGACTAATATTGGTTCCTTACTTAATTAATCTTGATTAAATTTTAATTATGAGAAATTATATTTCCACGACATAATTCTCTACTTCTTATACATTTTCCCTAACATTTACGATAATACCGATTTTGTCAGTAGAGAAATTTTATTTTTTTCCAGTTCTTCCACCAAACTTTTTAATTTTCATATACTAATATCCCTACTTATATTTCCTTATTATTCATGGTTTTTCCATGTATCCGAATTTAGACTCCGATCAAATTGACGCGATCGGGGCTTAAATCACCAGACATTACATTAGATATATCTTTTCTAATAATGTTATATTATTCTCTGTTTGAAATCTATTAGACTTTTTTTTACTCTCTTTGGAAAAACTTTGACCAACATCTTATTGAAGTTTGAGAGTTTCAAAGAATTGCAATGGCAAAAAATGCATATATTCCAAAGTAGATTTGGCCATATTATAAAGAAGATGCTACGTGTAAAGTTATCCCCATATATCATAGAATCTAGCTGGAAATTGAAAAAGTACCATATATGGCAATAAAGTCTTCCCTCGTGACACAACTAGTTCATAATGCCTCAGTGGGCCCCTCTACATCTTATGACTTAGATGAATATGACTATATAAATATGTCACCAAGTCATGAGCTCATCGGTCATAAAGATTAAAGTAGTTTTTTCTGAGAAGAAATCTTGACTTTATCTGCTTGCTTCTTAAAGTTATGGTCTTAAGTGAAAGTATAAAATGTCTATCTTATCTTTTTCGTTTGTTTACATATTATTATACTTCGTTAGTGAAAGTGTAAGTTATAAAGCAGACTCTATTATTATATCGAACTTCTATGTAAGGAAGAAGTTCCTGAGTTGCTTGTAAGCAGAATGTGTGAAGAAAAAATAATCTTCCCAGTTTTCTCTCAACTATGAGTTTCTAAATCTTTCATTTTTTTTTTGATCTTAGTCTTAAACTCTCCATATATAATATTTTATTTTTTAGATTTTAGTCATGGTCTAATAGTAAATTGGACTTTTGATCAGATGTATAAAAATTAAGTATGGTAACTAAAAGGCAGAAACCAAATTGATGAGTTGAGTGCTGCTAGCGTAAATGTTACCATATCTCATAATATAGTGCAACTCGTTAGAGGGCCTGCTTATTAGAGCTATGGTTATTATCTTTTATAGAGGGTAATAGATATGGTAATATTTAGATGATAGATCATAGAAGACCTCTCTCATATAGAAACCAACTTTACTCTTATAGCTCAATCTCAGCTGCACTTACCTTACCAAGTTCTTTTTCATTAAAAACCAGCTATGGTAGTAAGATAGATTTTCTTTATGAACTTCACCACATCCCAGATGACTAAAAAACTCCTATCATTGAAATTCATTTTCTCAGTCCTTATGATGCATATAACTATACAAAATCCACTTGGACAACCAAGATTAAATTCCTTATTCGCAGACCATCCAGATTTGTTAAAGAATATGTGCAATCTTCTTCATTTGATCATTGCACTATTAAAGCAATAGGTGAAGAGCAGTTTGTATCCTTGGAGATTCTCTCAGAGTTCTTATCTTTATGGAAGAAAGATTGATACACCCATATGCATTTTGAGCGATCAAGCTTTCCTTATTCTATCATGGGAGAAAAGGCCTATTAGTACTATTGAAACATCGCTAAATGCTGATGTTTACTTTTTGTCCCAACTTCAACTTGTGTTTGGACGATCCTCATGTTCTTTCAACCCTGAAGGTTTAAGTGCGGATTATAGGAGCCCCATAAGTCATGTTAGCAACTGCAGCCACTCTCCATTATCAGTTGATTTATAGGGTTTAGAATCATGTTCTTAATATCTCTGTCCCTATCTCGAATAAAGCATTATTCATTATAGCAAATGCATAACGAGTTCTAATTTGTGTGCATATTCCAAGCTAGATATCTAGAAATGAATTGGTAAAATTATTATCTAACACTTGGGTAACAAATTATGAGAAGATACACAGCACCTCACAACCAATTCACATCTAGAATCTTACTTTCACAAGAAGGCAGATGCAATTGTTGAGACAAAGTTTATTCGTACAAGAGAACCTAGCTCTAATTCTTCAATTTTTTCTACACAATTTATGATTTAGCCATTCAAGATTAAAGATAATTTGCAAGTTATAGGCTTCGATTCCATAGATAGACCAATTTATTCCATGTTCCAAGGCAACCATAACGTCTTATATATCAATCGTAGAAGTGAAGATAGCTTTGCAGAAGCTCCGTATGACAATGATGAAGAAGAATCCTCTCTTGGCCAAGGAGGAAAAAGAAAGGAAATTCTAAAAGGTTGTTTCATAAACAATTTGATGATAATGACCCATCCAACGGTTTACTTGAACAACCATCAGGAAAATATGATTATGTTGCCTAGTATTATGAACCAGAGTCGTTCAAACCAAAGATGCCTACACTTTTAGAACCCAGTGGGATGAGCCTTTAGAGCCATTTTAGGAACCGCCTCCTCTTGCTCCACCACATCTCATCTATAAGAAAGGATTACAAATTAAGAAGTATGAGCCTAAATGGGTTCCTAAAACTTCTACCTCTCCTTCTCCTGTTCAAACTTTTTATTCCTCCTATTTGTATATTTCAACCAACTGGAATTGATTTTCCTTCCTTAAAGGAGAGTATGGATCCTAACAAGCATATCAAAAGGACATCATACGTCAAGTCTCCTAGTCCAGATACACTAAGTCGACCTCGAGAAACTACAGTCAGTGAATCTATCCTAAATTGGTAAACTGATAATGCCTTAATACAAATTCTATTTTAAACATGATTGAAACTAAGGTTGATTAGGTTTCAACAAAAGTCAATATGGTGGAATCTATAATAAAGAGTCAATGCTCAAACTCTAAAAGTATATCATGTCTCTCCATATTGAATTGATGCAAGTGATCTAGTAGCAAATCTTTGGTCATTTTTTTCAATAGAAGCAGGATCTGAAACAACAATTGTCACAAGTGGAAAGAGACCTGCATATAAAAACCTCATTTAACTGCTTTGCTTTCATACCTTTCCCTAACCTAAACTAGTTATTTATATTCTTCCACAACCCAAAATTGACCCAATTCTCCTACAACATGAAAATTTCCAAAAAAAAAAAAAGATAAGATCTCAAAAACCCACACCAAAGCCACCCAAGAAAAAACCAACCACTTCCTTGTCATCCTAATCTACTACACCTCTAGTCACTCGAAGTTCAAGAAAAGAACTTGAGGCAAATCCTTCTCAAAATCTTTTTTAGGTTTCCCAAGATCCTTATTAATACATGATACAGGGTCATTCGCAGACTAATCCTCTTACCAATTTTCTTTAAATCAGCCTAGAAAATAAATTTTCAATCTTTCAAATTGATATGCAAGGCTTAGATTCTTCAGATTCTGATACTTCTTGTAATGATAATCATAATCAGAGTTTTGATAATCATAGTGACTCATCAGTCCTCATCAATTCCTTCTATCAAAATGGTAGATCCTTCTTCGAAGATAACTCCTACTAAACAATCTACTGCGGTAAAACTTTTGATTCCACTGCTTATGTTGAAGAACCTTCTGAAGAAGAGATGGATAGTGAAGTCCATCATTCATCAAATTGCTTGAAGAAATCTAAAGCCAATGGTGGTACCTGGTTTTCTATGGATGATGTTTTGCCATCCTAATGACAAACAAGAATGTTAGAAATGCTTGCTTGGATGGAGACTAGAGTTCAAGCTGGTCTATCTATATCTAAAGTACTTCATGAATTTACTACCAGATTTATTAGCAGTTTTAAACAATAATGGTTACAAATTCCTAAATATACTTAGATGCAATTCCATCAGCTTAATTCAATTGTTGCTGCTATTTGTTACATTGAAAATGAGTTTGTAGGCAGCTCAAGAGATAACTTAGAAATTGTTTGAATTGAATACATTCAAGTATGATGTTGTTCCTTGCGAAGAAAAGATCTTGACAAGCATTATATGTGAATTTCCTCGCGATATTATCAATTAGGAGTTCGGGATGTCAACTTAAAATAACAATGTCTCTTCAATCCTAACAGAGCTTGGAGAAGCTACTTTGAAATATTTCAAGAAGCACTTAGTAGCTTTGAAAGATTTGTCTTTAGCACAGATTTATCAAAAGATGCTTATTGTCTTAAAAGAGTTATGCACTGTAGGGAAGCATGTTAAAGAAGCTTTACAATGGGCTCATAATAACAATCTAGATTCGGTTTGAAGTCGTACTGATCTCCTAATCAAATGTGGAAATAAGAATTGTGATTGTAAACATTACAAAAAAGAAGAAACACTTTAAGAAGTACAAAAAGTCTTCCTAGCCAAAGAAAAAGACTTCAAAATTTCCAAGAAAAATTGGCGTTTCAAAAAGATAGATAAATGTTATCTTTATGGCAAGAAATGCCATTTTGCCAAAAAATATCCAAATCGGCCTAAACAAGTTATTCAACTAATCCAACAAATTCATGATCAATATGATATTGATCTAGATCAAGCTGATGTTGAATCTTTATTCTATGTGGATGATGAACTCCCTAATGATTTCTTAATTAGAATTAGCAATGGAGAATCAAATTCTGATGACTGTGAAGAAAGCTTTTTGATAAAAACCATCTAGCTTGATGAAGTTCCCTAACTAGAATTTTATGATAATTGTGAAGAAAGCTTTTTGATGAACTCTCTAACCATTTTAAGAATTTCATGTCATTAAGAGGTATGAGCAAGTTTGAGGCAAGTTTGAGGGTTGTTTCTTATTACAAGCCTCTAAACCATTTCTTAAAGATGACAAATTCCTTTTACCGAAAATCTCATCCTTGTATACCTTCCTTAAAGATGGAAGGGTATTTTCTAAGTTTGATCTAAAGTCTGGTTTTTAGCAACTTGGCATCCAAAAAGAGGAAAGATACAAGACAACTTTTTGCATTCCTAATCACCACTATCAATAGACGGTCATGTCATTTGGTTTAAAAGTGGTCTCATCTCTTTTTCAAAAGGCAATGACATAGATCAATGTGTTGATCTTATCCTCAACATTGATTTATATTGATGATATCCTCCTTTTTTCAAAAGATAAGAAGACTCATCGACAACTTTTGCAAAGGTTCACTAAATTCACATGCCAATATGGGATAATGCTCTCTGAAAAGAAATGCACATTGGAAAAGAAGAAATTGATTTTCTTGTTATGAACTTTAAAAATGGAACCTACTAGCCTTGTCAGCACGTTGGTGGAGAATTATTGAAGTTTCTTGATGAGGACGTAACAGACAAGTAAGTCTAGCAATTTTTAGGAATTGAAAATTTCGTTAAAGAATTTATTCCTCACTTTACTAAGTGGGTGAGACAACTTTTGAAAAAGCAAGCTCCACCATGGACAGAAGATCAAACAAAAGTTGTCAAAAGATTCAAAGAGATTTGTAAAAATCTCACTTTTCTACATATCTCAACAAATGGAAATAGGATTTTGCAAATGGATGCTAATGATGAATACTGGGGAGTTGTATTATGAAGGAATCTAACAAATTTGTGCTTATACAAATGGCAAGTTCAAAGAATCATAATGTCATTATCACTCCACGTTTAAAGAAATTATGGCAGTAAAAAATGGCATAAAGAAATTTGAATTTTATCTCATTTGACATTATTTTCTTGTCTTAATGGATTGCTCATCCTTCCTAAAGATTCTTCAGTTCAAAGGCAAACAAATCTCACATGCTCAATTACTCAGATGGAATGATTGGTTCTCAAAATACGGCTTTGATGTTAAGCATATAAAAGGAAATAAGAACTTGATCCCAGACTTTCTATCAAGACCAATTTAGAAATAAAAATCCCTTCATTTGGTCATTGAAATAAATTTAATTCTTTCATTTTTATGGCAAATTTAGCAGCTGATCACAAGTTTCCTCTAGGATGGTTATTAGTGAAGACAATGACTAGAGAACAACAAAGAGATAAAATGACTCTTGTCTAATATGAAACAGTTAGAAGGCCTGACCACACGTTCATTTAACCTGAGATGTTTAATTCAACTTTTTCTTTCATGGAAGTCTTTAAGACACTATTTGAGAGTCCATTTCCCGACGAATCCCTTCACTTGTATACAGATTTTTATAGAGACATTGATTTGTTTATAACACATCTCAAAGTAATAATTGTTATATATCAAAATCCCAATTTTTTCAAAATATTTCTTTTTTGTTTAATACTGGAGAAAAATACTTGCATGAATAGTTCGTTTACCCCCTTAAAATTCATCTTAAAAAATTACTCCTTTCCCGTTTTTTCTTTCTTTATTATCAATATTCTTTCTTTATTTGGTTATAAATCCAAGTGCACAGTTTGAATGAGTATACAAATTGAAAAATAAGGGAAGTAATAATTATTTCATTAATTTCAACCAAATTGTTACAAACCATTACAAATTAGAGAGAAAAAACAAGTCTCTAAAACTTTGACCGGAAAAACATACAGAAACAAGGCCTTGTTTGTCTACACATTTAATTTCCGAATATTGTGGAGAGTAGAGGAAGGAAGAGTTTGTAGCAAAAAAGGAGAGACACGATGATGAGTTCTCAGCTTCTCATAAACAAATAGGCAGCAAAGTTTGGGGATAGAAAAGGATAGGATTGATTGCATTCAAACTATAGACAGTAAGGAGGAAAGCACGTGTTGTGGCATATGATATTGGGTAGAGGTGTTCATAACCCGAAATAATCCGAACCCATCATTTTTTACTCTAATTTTTTTAATTACCGATTATTTTTTTAGAATTTATAATTTATTTTAATTTTATTATACAATAAATCTAAATCATATATTAATATATAATTTGATAAACTAATTTAAGTACAATCTATTATAAATTAATCTAATTTATAATAGACTTGTCATAATTATATAATAAATCAACCTATTTAGTTATTTATTATATTTATATTAAATGATAATATATTATACTATATACAATTATATATATCTAATTTAACTATATACAATTTATTTTTCAATTCTTATAAACTATTGAAACTTATTTTTAACCACATTAATTATTATTTTTCTTTTAATTATATTACTTGAGCTATAGCTACAACCAGTTTATAATCTAATTTATTAACAACTAAATATATTCTTTTTCTTAACTATACTATTAGAGGATTGAAAAAAAATCATATAATAACAATATTGATTCTATTAAATTAATCAAACAATATAATTAAAGTTATTAATAATTTTTATGCTAATCTAGTATTGTAATACACTTTTTATTGTTTAAAAAATATATTCCATATAAAATTAAAAATATTTAAAAAAGTAATTAAAATTTCTATTGTAATTTTTATAATATGACTTGATATTAAGTAGTTTATGGAATAAACTAAAAGTTTTTGGGATATTATACATATTTGTGAAAAAAGTATATAAAATTAAATCACAAACCACTTCAATCCAATCTGCAATTGTGGTTTGAATTATATTAGTTTTTGTACATTTGTGGGTTGGATTAGATTAAAAAATTTCAATCCACAAATTGTGAATTAGATTGATGTCCAACCCGTATCAAACTGATTCATAAACACTCCTAAAATTTGTGTTAACGGATGGGGTTATTTGGGCAAAATTAATTAAGAAATTGATTATAATCAGTTTGATTCTATTTAATATAATTATACAAATTTCGTCATCCAAGGAGCAGTCTCGTCTCGAGTGGCAAAAGGGCAGTGCAATTTGCAGCCCTCGTGGAGGTGCCTCCATTCCAGATTAACCTAACCTCAAATTTAAGTCTTCATACTTAATTTTATCTATAATCACTAAACTTTACTTTTATTACAATAAAATTATAATTTTTTTATTTTAAAAAATTACTAAATTTTATTTTCATTTTATTAAAATTATTTTCAAGTCAATTTTCGGTGACACATCATAAATCACGTCAAATTTTCAGTTATAAATTACCTACTATATCAGCTTTCTAATTACTCATACTTGAAAATTAGTCTGATATAACTTTAGTCAAATGAAATAAAATTGTGACTTTTTTGAATGAAAACTTTTTTTATAATTTTACTGTAATAAAAATAAAAATTAAAGATTATATATACAGTAGTATACGGGGTAAAAAAGATAGATAAATTCTTTTTGCACAGTTATTTATAATACATTTATTATTTTATCCATCATTTCATAAAATATCTTACTATAATAATAAGTATAAAAAAAATTAATTTTATCAGCTAATATTTTCATTGCAATCCTTCAAAAAATTCTGTCTCAAAAAAAAAAAGTGTAAAAACTAAAAATTATTTTACATTTTTTTTTATTTTCTCTCTTCCCAAACATAGTAAAATGAAAATACATTCTTATTTTATCTCTTTTTTTTCTAATATTTTCCTTCTATCCAAATATTAAGAGTGAAAAATAAATATTATTTTCCTTAGTTTCTAAATAGAATAAAGTGAAAATATCTCTTTATTTTGTCTTTTTATTTTCTTTCCTTCTAAATTTTTCCTCATTCCAAATATAGAATTAGGAGATGGAATTTTTTTTTTTTTCTAAATTTAAAAAAAAAAGGCTCAAACCTAAAATCTCCTAGGAAATGAAAAAAAATCCATATCATCCCATTTCTATCCTTTGGAGGTGAAAGAAATAGACGAATTTCAATATTTTCCTTGAGGTTCACATCTGGTTAAAATAGAAAAACACTTTGATCAAATGATTTCACTTTTTTGATATAAAATTCAATTTTGGAATAAGTTGATTGGGTGGGTCAATTCATCCAACCGATCCCTGCTGACACTGGTGAATTGTGGTAGGCATATGAGCGTGACTACTGGCGATTCAACTTTTTGAACACGTGACTCACTCGCAACACTTCAAAAACATTTATCATCTCTACGCTATTGGAGGAGTATTTACTAGCGGCTCGCCTCTCCACTCCTTCCCTTGCAAGCCGACTCGCCACTCTACTCTCTCAAGTATGCAAATCTAATGTTCAATTGAATTTTCTTTTTTAGTTTTAATCTCATATTTATTGAGCATGCATTATCGAATAATTATTTTTGAGTTATTTTTTAAGTTTCTGTTTGAAATTACGTACTTTTAAAAACATTTTTTTTAATTTTAAAATTTATTTTTAAAGAAGCAAATTTGACATATTAAATAAAATACTTCAATTTCTATCTAAATAATTGCTTTAATTGAAGGCTATCCTTCAATTTGATTCTAAATAGTTAAATAAATATCGAAGTAAATTTGTGAAATATATATATATATATATTTAAAGTAAAAATAAAAAATAATTCAATTATAAAAAAAAATTCTAAATATATTTTTTTTTGACACCAAACAATAATCCTAAACATTTATGAGTCGATTGGACTTGAGTTGGCACTGTTTAGTACATATAATCTACATTAAAATCTAATTTGACAAGAATTTTAAGTTATTTTTATCAATAAGTTGTGTTTAGTAAAATCCATTATTTTGAAAAAAAAAGTTAGATTATAATATCTTAAAAAAAGCTACTTCTACTAGCGTTCAAAAATAATATAGTAGATATAATTTTTTTTTTCTTGTTGTATCTTTATTCTTTTTGCTAAATGACATGTCATATTCTTACCTAAAAAAACATAGGTCCTTCTATCTCTCAATTCTATTGTTCAATTTTGTGAGAGAAGTGATCTAAAGGCAATCACCTTTAGAACTTATTATACAAACTCATTTTGAATCAATAAAATGACATTTTTCATTTAATTGATGTTCATTTATATTATGTATTGATTGGATCTTAAATCAATTAATGAAAGTTCATAATATGAAACATAGCATGAAGGAAATTATGATAGGATCATGATAATGAAATTTCTATCATGTATAATTATGTTAGTATCTAAATTATCCTTAGTCATAGGATCATCAAGATAGGACATTGTTGATATGGATAAACTAGCACATGTCATACTCATTGATTTGATCAAACAGTATATCTCATAAGTTGCGAGCATAAAATATTTAAAGTTGACATGTGGATGATTGCTATGAGTAGTCAAGTACATTGGAAGACCCATTATGAGACGATCATATGAATTGTTTATTCAAATGTCAATGATAGTTTCATCATAGTAATAGTGCAAGTATCTTTAGACTTGAGATACTCAATGATATCTTGGATACTGATTCTGTGCTTTGATTTCATTCCTTGTTACCTCATAGAGGTTGCTCATAGGGTGGTGATTGGGTACAACTTGATATATTCAAAGCTAATTGAGTAGCCAACAAAGGATTCACCACTCTTCATAGAGGGAGTATATACCAACGGCCTCTTGTCGGGATCATTACTCAGGAATATCTAGTCAAAGTGGAAACGTCCTAAAGATAGTATTCAGTGACATGTCTAATAGAGTAATGAGTCTTAAGAATAATATCTAACATCACTTGTGTTAGATATGACGTAGTCAGTCTAGCAGAAGCTGATACATAATTCATGCTCTAAACCGAGTGGGGTATAAAATGATGAAAGGATGAATTGCACATATTGTTGTCCATAGAAAGGTTCGTAGTCAAACCACTGATTTTCCGATTAATTGGGTATCATGATATGTTGCTAGATACCGCTCATAACTTGCTCGAATTAATTGTTAATTCGGATGGCCAATATAATCGGGAATATAATTGGTCACATGCATTGAAAGTGTGAAGAATGAATAAAATGGTCTTGGATGTGATAAAAAAAAATATATGAGAGAATTATTTAGGATCCGATAATGATGGGATTATAGGAAAAATTCAAAAAAAAATAGATTAGGAGGTCATGGGCCCACAGCAAGGCTGCACGCACACTAGCCCCTGGCAAGTGCGCGCAGCATAACAGATTAGCCAATTTAGCATTTCAAGCCTATTTTGGTAATTTTGCCAACCCTATGGTGTTTAGGAACACCTATAAATAATATTTTTCTGTCGATTGATAGCCTCCACAAAAATTATTTGATAATTTTCTTGATTTTTTTTTCTTTAGGAGCATCACTCTTTGCTAGCATATAGAACGTATTCAAGGCATACCCTACTGGTTTCATTCTTCATTTCTGTCTGGATTATCATTAGAGACTATCCTATATTAGATTATTGTGGTTTGCGACAATCCAATAAGAAGAAAATTTAGAGAATTGACACAAAAAATTAAAGGTATAATTTCTAACTATATTTTAATTGAATTGATTTTAATGACATAAGTAGAATCCTTTAATTCGGTTTTTTAAAAAATTTTATTTTCCGATGCATTCTATGAATGTGATTCATCCTCAAAATCCCAATACACAATTCGGCTGCCTTACTCCCCTACCTCTTATCTCCCCTTCAGCATCAACATAACTGAGTTCAAAAAGGCTTATTGATGGGGTATTTGGGATTCTTGTTGAGTATTTTAAGAGCAGATTTTGAATTTTTTTTAATTTAATTAACTAAATTTTTTAATTTTTTATAAACTACTTTTTTCAAATATACTTCTAAAAATATATATATTTATCTGTTTTTATCCAAAATTAAATTTTAAAATTTTAAAAAGTTTAAAATATAAAAAAAAAATTTCGAAAAACGTTTTCTCAGACGAAATGTCAAACAACCCTGACTAGCTTTACATGTATTGTTTTTCTCTCTACTAATTTATTTTCCTAGTTATAGGTGAAATCGTGCAGCTTTGATTGGAAATGTTTTTGAGAAACCCGGTGGGAAAGCTTGTTATCAGTGGTGTGCATTCTCTTCTTTTTATATATTAAATAATGTATTATAAAAGACACATATATTTCACATTCATAATAAATAAAATATTCAAGTTATTGATTATATTATGAATGCAGTAATTCTTTTATACTATAAAATATATTGTCATTTGATCATCTACGAAAAATTTATTATCAAGTTGTTGATAATAATGAGATGAATATCTCTGATAAAATATAATCTTAAAAATATTTATAACCAGAAAAGGATAGTGAATTGAGTATTCATTGAGCCTCTAGGTTATCGAATGGTTTATTTTAAGGAAAAATCTAATTCTATATAATATCATGATATCTAGATAAACCAATGGGTTCTTAAAGAGTTAAAAATACCGAACAGTGACATCTGATAATAACTGCACAGATAGTACTCGAAGTTAACAGTTATTATCTTGGTCATAATATATGAGTCTTTTATGACTCAAAGTCCTTTGACTCATATCTTGGTCATAATATATGAGTCGTTACCCTGCAATACCAAGGTAAGATCCTAATAAAGTTGATAATTTGGTTCTGATAAAATAAATTAATGAATATGAAAAATAGAATTTATTCAATGTAAAATCGATATTATTAGTTAGACTAATAATGGTAAGTCTTATTTTAATCAAAATACAAATTATCACTCATTAGTATATTGACCAATAGGATTTGACGTTGTGACCCTAATCAATATCGGAATCATAACGAGATGATTAAATATTATGATTTAGAGGTCAAATTAATATTTGAGATTTTATCGTAATTAAAAGAAGATTTCCAGAATGATACTTAATGTATCCGGGTATATAAAAAGTTCAGAAATGATGTCGTATATAATATTAATGAGTTAATATTATATTTCCATTCCAATAAAATAATTGACCTTATAATTCACATACAAATTAATTTATTTGGCTAGTCAACATTTATGATGTAGAGTTATTTTAATTGGAAATTAAATTAGAAATGATTACTTATATTATTTGAGTTAAAATTAATATTGATTCATTTTAACTATTTCTTCTATATAATTTTAATTAAATTGTTAATTAAAATTATTATAATTTAATTAAGTTGTTAATTAAAATAACCACGATGATATATTAAAGTAATTACCATGATTAATGTGGCATTACTTCTTTCACCATCCTTCTCCATTTATGTGCCACTTTGTATAAAACTATTAATGTATTTTGCCACTCTTGCTCATAAAAATAATACACTTTGCATTTTGACATTAATGTATATTTCTCACTTACAGTATACCATTAATGTAATTAGCCATCTCGCCTAGTATGCATTTTATTCAATCTAATATCATGTGTATGTTTATAAATTCATAATCATCCGAGTATAGATATGATTACCTTATATGATCATATAAGATATGATATGAAAAAAAACTAATGTGCAAATATTAACCTTAAAAATTGGATTATGTGATAATTCAAATATACATTCACTATTTTATGGATGCTAATAAATTTTTAATCCAGTTAATGTACAAAGTGAGACATTAATAATTAAGATAAAAGACCAAGTAATCTTTCCGAAGATAATGAATCCAATGAAAATATAAGACGTCTACATTGAAGCTCTCCATTGGAGTATTAATATGCAAGTTGTTATATATTAATGATAAGGTCAAATAATGTATTTGACTTGTAGAATAGATGAACATCTAATATTGTAAGAATGTCATTTTGTAAAGCTGAATGACACTAGATTTAGTTCATTTGTTCTACTGATCTCATGGATATGATTCATTTAATATGTTAGCTCAAGAATGTCATTTTGTGAAGCTGAGAGTTAGTGTATTAGGAGCTGGTTAAAAAGGAAATAAATTGAGTTTATAATTGTTTTATTTGACAAAGAGTTATTATCTCATTAATATTCCAAGAATGCCACTATGATAAGTGAGGAACATTAATTAGAGTATTATTAAGACCCAATTTACCCACTAAAAGTTCTCTCCAACGGAACTTCCGTTTCCTACGAGAGAAGTGTAGGATGCACCAAATTAGTGGGAGAAACCATTATAATTATGTATCCAAATCATTTTTGTTAATTGGTTTAACTATTAATATAAATTAAACCGATACAATTTATTCTTTATTTAGTTAATTTTCTCTAATAATATAGTTATACCATCACCACTGCAATAGATATTAGACCGTAATAGGCTCACCGGACCTAATTATATGGACTGGTTAAGGAACCTTAAGCTGTTGCTTCTACGTAGCGCTTGTGGGATGTTGCTAGTAAGCCAAAACCTGTAGTTCCTATCGCTAATGCAAGTGAGGTTGAAAACCAATATTACACATATTGGGTTGATAAGAATACCTAAGCAAAGTGTTATATGCTTGCTTCTATGGAAAATAAGCTACAAGAACAATATGAAAAGATAAAAGATTATGATGACATTTTGGAGTTAGTAAAGGAAAGTTATAGCGAGGCTAGTAGGACTACCTGCTTTAACTATTCCAATAGACTATTCCAAATGAAAATGAAGGAAAGCCAGGAAGTTGGTGAATATGTTGGTGAGATGATAAGGCTTATGCATTGCCTTGAAGATCTCAATTTCTTCATGGATATGGAGCTTAAGATAGAACGTATCCTAGCATCACTTCCACGTTCTTATGGAAGTTTCATTTTTAACTTCCATTTTAACAAAGTGGAATGCACTTTGCAAAAGCTACAAAAAATTTGATTTATCACCAAAATACTGTTGTTAATTCTCAAAAGAAAGAGGTAGAAATATTGGTGACAGCTTATTCTTCTTACTTACAGAAGAGGAAGAAGAAAAAGACAACTAAATGAAAGAGTTTCATTCCATCTTCTTTGCATCCCAAAAAAAGGTAAAAGCTCTAGCTTTGGCCCAGCTTAAGCCAAAGGCTGACAAAGAAACTTGTTTCCACTGTCAGAAGGATAGTCATTAGAAGAGAAATTGTCCGGTTTATCTAAATAGTTTAGAAAAGTCTAAGGGCAAAGGGATTATAAGTCCTTCAGGTATTTCTCATTCTTTGAATTTAAATATTGATTTAAATTATGATTATTCTTTTAACTCGTCATATGTTTGGGTCTTAGACACATGAGCAATTGCTCATATTTGTTAAACCAACATTTAACAAAGCTCACTCTTGATGATGGAGCAAAAGTTGCAGCCAAACAAGTGGGAGATATCTCTATTTTGTTAGACCATCATGTAATCTTATTATTATATGTTTTATATATTCTTAATGCCTAGAAGAACATTATTTCTGTATCTGCTCTGATAAATAATAATTATGAATTCTTATTTTATAAAGATGTATGTTACATTTATTTTAATAATAATCTTATTGAGGGGGTATTTAAAATTGTTGTTGAGTATTCTAAGAGTAGATTTTGAATTTTTTTGATTTAATTGACTAAATTTTTTAATTTTTTATAAACTACTATTTTCAAACATACTTCTAGAAAAATATATATTTATATGCTTTTATCCAAAATCAATTTTCAAAATTTTAAAAAGTTAAAAATATTTTTTTTTTTTTGAAAAATGATTTCTTAAACAAAATGTCAAACAACCCTGACTTACTTTGCAAGTATTGTTTTTCTCTCTACTAATTTATTTTCCTAGCTATAGGTGAAATCGTGTAGCATTGATTGGAAATGTTTTTAAGAAACTCGGTGGGAAAGCATTGACTGCTGTAGATTTTCTTATTTATCTTAAGAACCATGCGAGGTCTTTATTCCCGTGCATTTGCATATTATCTGACTGAACTATAGCTCAAAATGGTTTAAGATTTTTCTTTTTTTTCTGTTTTTTTATTAGGGAGAGAAAACATCTTACAAATACATTAGAGACTCCAGCAAGTTATAGGCTACACAATAGAGGGTAGTCATCCCCTTACATACGCCATAAAGGCAAAATCACACCTAGTGCAGAGGTGATGACTTAAAATTAAGACCTCATTCTCCTAAGAGCAAACGCTCTTGTCACTTGAGTTAGGTCTCAAGTGTGTTGTTTAAAATTTTTCATTTTAACAATCTTTTCCAATACACACTAATAATCATTTGATCGAGAATTTTAACGTCCTAAGCTATAATTGTATAGATTTTTTTTTATTATTTTTTTCTACTGCTAACTTTTATCAACAAGATATGCGTGTATGTTGTCATGGGCTTGGTCTTTCCCTACCAATGACCGCATGGCACTAGTAAACTTTCCCCCAATCGAATTCTAGTCAGCCTCTCCTTAATGCTAGATAATACTAGCAAGTGAGTAAAGATGATAAGAACTTTGAAAGGCAAAGTGTTGGAAACTTGAAGAATGCTTTTATTAACTTAAGAGAGCTTTACAATGCTTGAATTCACATGTATGTCACAAAAGAGGAGCTAAGGGGTGTTTATAGGCTTTCACCTCCTCAATGGAAGGCTAGAATCAACTTGATCCAACGCTTCATAATGCGTATCTAGAATTCTCTATATAATTCTATAATTTACAAGAAATATCTACACATATGTATAATTCTTAGAAAAATCTACAAGTATGTAGAATTGGGTCGAGAAGTTTAGAGAATTGGTGACTGAACCTCCATAGTGTGTGACATTCTCCCCTATTTAATATGGCAACATCCTCATCACATCCTTCTTATAGGCCTCAATCATATCTTTGTAGGCCCAAAGGTTGAGCTCATGCTCCCAACTTGATTCACTAAATGGCAACCCCTTCCATTTGACAAAGTACTTAACATAACTTGAATGGGTGCCACACCTTGGAATTACTTGATGTGCCAAGATCTTTCTAGCCTTATATTCAGGAGACGTATGATGGCGGTAGGCACTCTCTTTGACTTGTTTCGTCTTGGTTCCTCTTTATCGGTATGAAATGGCTTTATAAAGCTCACATGGAACACCATATGCATTTACAAGTATGAAGGCAAAGTTAAGTGATAGGCTAACTTGCCAACACACTTGTCAATAGGGAACGGGCCTTCGTAGTGCCTTACCAAGCCTTTATGCACATTAGCGATCCTTCAGCTTTGGTGTGGGAGAAGCTTCACCATGACTGAGTCCCCCTCCTTAAACTCCAAGTGCCTCCTTTTTGTATCGGCCCACTTCCTCATTCTCTTTGCGGCCTTTACTAAGTAGGCATATGCCATGTTAGATTTTTCATGCTATCCCTTAGCAAACTTGAAGGCGGATGGGCTAGGACCTTTATACCCAATGGCCAATATGTGAGGAGCCATTGGTTGCTGTCCTATTGCTATCTCAAACGGACTAGCTCCCGTTGACTCGCTCATTTGCAAGTTGTATGAGAATTGGGCTATGTCAAGCAACTTTGCCTAATCTTTTTGATTGGCACACACATAATGCCTCAAATATAACTCTAACAAGGCATTCACCCTTTCGGTTTGCCTATCGGTTTAAGGATGAAAGCTTGTGGAGAAGTTGAGCTCTGACCCCAATAAATCGGCCAGTGAAGCAAGTATCTCTATCACTCACAATTATCTTCGATATGCCCCAGTACTTCACCATATGCTTGAAAAATAAACGAGCAGTATCTTCGGTGAAAAACTTTGTTGGTAAGGGAATGAACACCATATACTTGCTAAATCGATCCACCACCACCATGATGTTGCTATATCCTTCGAACTTGGGTAGGCATGTGATGAAATCCATAGAGATATTTTCCCAAGGCTTTTCGGGCATATGCAATGGTTCCAATAGGCCTACCGAATGGTGTTGCTCTACCTTGTCTTGTTGGCACACAAGACAAGTCTTTACATATAGCTCGATGCCATTGTGCATTTAGGGCCAATAATGGTCACGCTCCACAAGTGGCAACGTACGGCTCGTACCAAGATGTCCCACCCATTGAGAATTATGACACTCTTTAATGATTTCCTTCCTCAAGCCTTGCCACTTCAGCATATATACTTGATTTCCTTTAGTGGTGAGCACCCCATCCCTTAGCCAAAATTGGCATGTTTTCCCTTGACTCACCAATTCTACCAATCTCTTGGCTTGTGGGTCAAGCTTGAGTCCCTCTTTAATTTGATCCACTAAGGAAAATGTCGGGTTTGTGCTGGCAGCTAACTCTACCTTTCTATTAAGTGCGTCGACCACCAAGTTGGCATTGCTTGGCTTATACTCCATCACAAAATCGAACTTGGCCAAAAAGGCTTGCCATCGAATTTGCTTTGGCATTAACTTCTTTTGCTTGAGGAAGTAGCTTGTTACCACATTATTAATCTTGACAACGAACTTGGACCCTAATAAGTAGTGCCTCCAAGTTTGTAAGCAATGCACTATAGCGGTCATCTCCTTCTCTTG
Organism: Balakata baccata; assembly: GCA_949630135.1. Taxonomy (NCBI): domain Eukaryota; kingdom Viridiplantae; phylum Streptophyta; class Magnoliopsida; order Malpighiales; family Euphorbiaceae; genus Balakata; species Balakata baccata. The sequence goes on from CATIWF010054816.1 coordinate 54,213, forward strand.
GACCGTGTAACGGCATTCGACATCATTGAGCTTTCAGCTCTCATAGGCAATGGGATGGCCTTATTGCACTAAGACTCCACCAAGTGCAAAATCGGAAGCATCGGTATGCACTTCATATGGCTTGGTGTAGTCGAGCAAGCCTAAGAAGGGCTCTGAGGTCACTTTTTTCTTAAGGGCCTCGAAAGCTCTTTGGCACCTCTCATCTCAATCTCATGACTTATTCTTATTTAGCAAATCGGTGAGGGGTGCAGCAATAGAGGAGTAGCTATTGATGAACCTTCTATAGTAGTTGACGAGGCCAAGGACGGGTCGTAGCTCGGTCACCTTCTTTAACGGCTTCTAATCCACGATTGCTTGAATCTTAGACTTATCCATGCACAACTACCACCACCCACAATGTGCCCTAAGAACATTACTCTTGTTGAACAAAGACACATTTTTCCTTCTTGACATACAATTCATTTTCCCTCAATACTTGGAAGACTTGGAACAAATGTTCAACATGCTCCTTCAAGGTCTTACTATAGACCACTAAGTCATCCAAGTAGACCACCACAAACTTATCTAAAAAGGGTTGGAACACCTTGTTCATAAGGGTGCAAAATGCGGCAGGGGCATTGGTGAGTCTAAAAGGCATTATCAAGAACTCAAATGAGCCATACCTTGTAATACATGTTATCTTTGGCTCTTCCCCAACCGCAATCCTCACTTGATAGTAGCCTGATCTCAAGTCAAGTTTTGTGAACCATCGTGCATCACCAGGTTGATCGAAGAGATCGACTATCAAGGGAATGGGATACTTGTTCTTGATCATGATCTTGTTGAATGCCCTATAATCAAGGCATATACAAAAGGACCCATCGTGCTTCTTTTGTAAAAGCACGGGTGCACCATAAGGAGCCTTCGATAGTTGAATGTATCCCGCATCCAACAATTCTTTCAGTTGCCTCCTTAATTCTTCAAGCTCAGAAGGTGCCATCCTATAGGGGACCGCGATAGGTGGGCTTGCACCAGACACCAATTTGATTTTATGATCCACCTCTCTCTTTGGTGGAAACTTCTTTGGCAACTCGAAAGGCATGATGTCTTTGAACTCCTCGAGAACATGGGAGATTTCTTTAGGCATATTCTCCATTAGCACATCTTTCTCTTCTTTGAGTGTGGTGAGAAATATGGTTGTGCCTTCTTTAGTCCCTTGGAGAGTTGCATGTCCAATAGTTGTTTAGCTTGTAGACTTGCCTCCCTAGCTAGAGGCACCATGCATACATTGCCTTCCTCTAACATGCACATTGTGTTGACATAAGGAATGGGCATGACCTTAACTTAGTCCATGAATTCAATGCCTAATACAATTGCAAAATCATCCATTGGTACAATTGAAAAGTCTACTAAGCCTTGCCAATCACCAAGTCTTACCTCGATGCCACGTGTAACTCCAAATATAGACTTGGCATTAGAATTGACTGTCTTAAGCCATCCCTTCTCCTTCGTGTATTTGATGCCTAGTCAATCGGCCTCCCTTACTTCGAGGAAGTGTGGCTAACACCTGTGTCTACCAATGCTTTCATGGTATACTTGCTAATTTTGGCTTCTACATACAGACGGCCCTTCCTTTTGGACTTTGACATCTCTACTTTGGCCTTGATGGCATTAAGGAGTTTTAAGGACCCTATCCTTGTCCCCTCGTGATATTGCTCTTCTTCCTCCTTTTCCTCAACTAAGGCGGAAAGCTTGGCCTTCTTTGGGTATTCCCTTGCCTTATGAGGCCCATCACAAAAGAAGCCCTTAATAGTTGGCTTGCTTCCACTCTTGTCTTCCTTAGTGCTCTTGCCCTTTGTTGAATTTGTGGGAGCTCTCCTTGCCTTGATTGTCTTCCCCATTCTTTCATTTGCCACCCTTATCCTTATTGGACTTAGACGTTTCACTCCTCTTGAATTCAATAAGAGATTCGGCAATGGAAATTGTGGTGGCAAGATCTTGGCACCACATCTTTCGATCTCCAATTTGGCCCAATGGTGTAACCCATCCATAAAAGCAAATAGGGTCTCTTTGTTAGGATAGTCGGGAATTTCTAAGAGCACTTTGGAGAACTCCTTTATATAGTCGCGTATGCCCCCTTTTGTGTGAGACAACTAAGCTTTGCCCTCGCCTCATGCTCAGCATTCTCGAGGTAGGTTTGCCTCTTGAGTTCCTTCTTGAGCTCATCCTATGTATCGATGGTGCAAGTCCACTTTTTGATGTCTTTATACCTTCTCCTCCACCATACCATCACGGTATTGACTAGGTAAAGCGAGGCATGGTTCACCTTCTTGGCATCTTCTACTACGCCAAATGCCTTGAAGTATTGCTCCAAGCTCTATAGGAAATTATCAATCTCCTTCGCATTCCTCTAGCCATTATACAATTTTGGCTTAGGAACATCCACCTTTGAAGGAGCGGTGACTATCGTTGAACTGGCAATACCCCCACTTTGAGCAACAGCCTTCTTGCAAAGGGTTAGTTCCTCTTTGGTCTCCACCAATTTGGCAATTACCTTAGCAAGTTCGTCCTTAAGACTTATAATTTCAGCACAGAGGGTCTCTTTTAAGGCCTTCACTTAGTCTTGACATGTAGCCATGGCAACATTCATGGCACCTTGCAACTCGCTTTGGAGCTTTTCTCTCCCTGTCTTAAGCTCCTCGATGCATTGGTTGGCCTCCTCGAACTTCTCTTACCTCTCAGGTATAGCAAGCTCCACCTTTGTGAGCCTTGCATTCATGTCAACCAAGACGTCCCTCGACCTTAATCTCCCCTTTTTGATTGCTTGCTCTTGTCGATTACCACTATATGAGTAGTCTCTCTTGAACCTGTCATCGTTACTTAAATTGTGCTATGATACCAACTATGACGAGCTTGGTCTTTTCCTACCAACGACCGTGCGCACTAGCAAACTTTTCCCCAATCGAATGCTAGTCAGCCTCTCCTTAATGTTAGATAATGATAGCAAATGAGTAAAGATTATGAGAACTTTGAAAGGCAAAGTGTTAGAAACTTGGAGAATGCTTTTATTAACTTAAGAGAGCTTTACAATGCTGAATTCACATGTATACCACAAATGAGGAGCTAAGGGGTATTTATAAGCCTCCACCTCCTCAATGGAAGGCTATGATCAATTTAACCCAACAGTCCATAATGCGTATCTAGAATTCTCTACATAATTCTATAATTTACAAGAAATATCTACACATATATAGAATTCTCTAGAAAAATCTACAAATATGTAGAATTGGGTGGAGAAGTATAGATAATTGGTGACTGAACCTCCACAGTGTGTGACAATGTATATGGAAATGGTTTGCCCTTTATGCATGAAAACAAATGAGGTACTACTACATTTAGGCATTTAGCCTTCAAGGTTTTTGTTGGTTTAAGGTGGGAAGCTTTTGCAAGTAACTTCAATGGGAAAATGGTAGGCCCTAGATATTTTTTTTTCATGAAGGAAACAATTGGGAATATTGCATGTTTTATAAGTGCAAAAAGCATGTAATCCACATCTATTATTTTACTCTTTCTATGCTTACTCAAGCAAATTAATAAAATGGTGCTTGAGAGGTTCATTTGTTGACAAGACAAAAATGTTTGGAATTAGGAGATCACTACTTGCTATTGCACCATTAATCATATCTATTAACTTTAGGCTGATAACAACATCTCTGATGTAGCATGATTTGTACTCTAGGAATTTTTTTCTTCTAGGGTGACTAATAGCTATTAACTATTTAAGGTAGATAGCTAGAAGTAGTGAGATGTTTCTTTCCTTTCTCCAATCTATGCCGGCCGTTTATGGATGCTGCTCACATTAATGCGAATAGTTTATATTTGGTGTGAAGAATCGGTTAACTTCTTTTAAAGCAAGAATATCATAGTTGAATTTATTATTTTTTTTTTTTGTTAATCTTCTTCCTAATGAAAAATCTTGTATGTATAATTATGTTTTTCTCCTTTTAATAGATATGTATTATTTGGTGGATAAAGAATATCCAGATAGACAAGAATATTTGGTGCTATATCTAAAGATAAGGTACCATCAATCTCAATTTGAATATAAAAGGTCAATCTATACTCAAGAAACTTTTAATTGTGCACATTCATATCTTCGAAGTTGTATTGAAAGATCATTTGGAGTGTTAAAGAAAAGATGAAAGATGCTTAACATAATGCCGCAATTCGGTATAATGACTCAAATTAATGTTATAATGGCTGCATTTATGTTATATAATTATATATTCGAAATAAATATGAAGATGATATGATGTTTACGATTTTTGAGAAAAATTCACATTATATGTACCCTATGATGAACTTCAAGATATTGTTGGTAATATAATAAGCAATGAAAGTTTGAGAGAAACATTTAGAGTGACGAAAGTAGTTCATGACCATGACAATATTGCTACTTTATTATAGAACCATAGATGTTAGAGGTTGATTTTATTTATTATTTTGGTTTGAGATATTTCATATAATTATATGGTGTTATATGGTGTTTTTGATTAATTATAAGTATGTCAAAAAAAAATACAAATTTGGGTTTTTAATTTTGACAGTGAATATGTAATTCTGTTATTATTTTGGGTTGATGTTTATTATTTTGAGTTAAAATATCTCATATAATGTATATAATTCTTTTGTATTATGTAATTAAATATATTTTATTTTTCATTAGTATAAAATATATTTTTTTATGTTATTTTATATCTATTTTTTCAATTAATTTTATCAAATATTTTTAATTCAATCGTTTACTATATTTTGAGCTAGTAAATTATGAAATAACTAATGCAAATTCTGCAGTAAGTTTAAGAGGGACACTTTCTCAAAAAAAAAAAAAAAAAATGGTAGAAAGAAGATAAAAGTGGACATTAAGTCAGCCGGAAAAATGGGTAGGTCACCAGCATTCATGTTAATTTTTGATTTCCTTCACAAATGCCACCTACTCCTTGTTAGTATACATGGTTCAAGTATCTCCATTCGATTATATTTCTTTGTTTTTCTCTTTTTTAGATTTTTGTCTCAATTAATCCATAAAATACATAAGATTTTTAATTTTTTTTAACATTGCTCATTATACACAAATGCATTTTTTTAATTCATAAATTTTTAAATTTGTACAATTAAGTCGTTCAAATGAAAATATATCCTTTGATTCCCTCAATTATCAATTTTGAACTAACTAATTAGGATGTATTTATGAAATAGTTAATAATTTAATTAGTTATAATTGAAAACGTTAATTGAGTGATTTAATTACAAAAGTTCACAAAATTTTAAGGATCGAAATAAGCATTTTTCTATTGCAAAGACTATGTTTGGTGTATATATATTTCACAAAATTGGTAGAAAATTATTTGCAAAATTCTTTTAAATTTTATTGGAAAAATTAATATATTTTGTGTCTTTTATATATTAAGTATAATATTAATGATAAATTTTTATTTTTTGAACTAGTCAAAGGAAAATCATTTAATTTGAGTTGGAAAATTTGAGACAAAAAATCTTTATTTATAAGGATAAAAAATATTTGTATACTTTCTGTTCTTAAATACATGTAGTTTAATATTATTATACAATAATTAAGGAATATGTTTAATACATATATAAAACACTATATTACCGCTACATCTTCCTCAATTATTATTATTATGCACTTCTAAAAGAAGCAAAATTATATATGTTCAATTATTAAATAAGGATGAAATATGTAAAAATAATAATTAATTTCCGCATGATCTCAAATATTCTGAAGAAAACAAAATTTTTATATTTTATAAAAAAATTAATTTTTTTTTAATGATTATATATATATATATATATGTTTAATACATATATAAAAAATTTGAGCTGCATACTTGAGCCAAGCTGAAGGCTTGAACTATGACGATTCAACGGTGAAGTAACAATACATTTTGCATGACTAGCGCAAGCTGCCATACACGCACTCTCCTCACCTTCCAGTCGACTCTCTCGAGTCAATATATATATGTCACTCTCTCTCTCTCTCTCTCTCTGTAGCCAATCCATTGGCTTATGTTAGAAGAATCCACAAAATCTAGCAGAAACAGAAGCCATTACTTTATAATTCTTGTCACATTGATTCATTTACTCCTTCCTCTAATTTGAAGTCAGATGGGTTTTATAGAGACGGAGGAGAGGAGCGCAATGGAGATTAAAGAATTGAAGCGCATGCTGCTTGCCTGCGCTGGTCTTAGCCGGAGAAAAGACGATGATGGGTTCAAAGGGTCGCGTATTTGTTCGGGAGAAATCGATGCTGATTACGACGCTAGAGAGAATCTTGTTTGTGTTACTAGTGGCGTTTCTTTTTTAGGCCTAGCCATCGCTAACCGCCTCCTGCGCCGTCGCTACTCCGTCAGAATCATCGTCCACAGTGAAGGTGATGATTCCTCTTCAATTTCCTTCTTCTTTAATAATTGAAAAAAAAAATCCTTTTTAAATTAGAATAGGGGGGACAAGCATGTTCATTTATTTATAATTAATTAATGCTGGAAGATCTTCTACTACACTTTACAGAGATTAAACCCCAAAGAAAAAATTGGGGAGATACTAATTTTGGAATTGATTTGGTGGGATTGAAATCGAAAATGCAGAGGATATGGAGAAATTGAGAGAGCTAGAAATCTCAGGGGAGATGAGGACGAGTAACAGTAGCGTGAAAGCTGTAATGGCCAAACTGACTGAAATTGAAAGCTTAATGGAAGCATTTGAAGGCTGTCGTGGCGTCTTCCACACCGCTGCATTTGCCGACCCTGCTGGCCTCTCTGGCTACACTGTAAGTTCCTTTTCCTTCTTGTCCGTGCAATCTCTGATTTTTCTACTCAATAATTTTGAATTGCATTCATTAACGAATGGGACAATTGATATCATCATATTTGAAATTTAGAAGGTAGAAGCCCAATGGATGAGATCATCGTTAATTCATTATAATATCTTATTTGTTGATTGTGATTTGCATGAAATTTTATAGGCTCGTTTCTTTTCAATTTTGATAACAGTATATATTTAATTGTTTTATTTATATTAATCGGTAGAAATATATATTTGAGTTAGTTTATAAGAATATTTGAAATTTCTGATGAATATTTTAAAAATAAATTTTAAATTTTTTTATTTAATTGACTAATTTTTTTATTTTTATTTTTTATAAACAACTTCTAAATATATTTTTAGAAAAAATATTAATTTATCTAAAAATTATTATGTTATTGATTTTTTTTAATACACGGAGATGAGCCAATTTGACAAACAAACTACCTTAAAAAACTAAGGACACTCCATTTTCCAATGCTCTTTAACACTCTTTTTTTATTATTATTAAAAGTTTGTTTTGGAATTGAATTTCGAAAATTCTTTTTTTGGAAAAAAAAATTTATATTTTTGTATGTTTTTTTAAGTTTTGAAAATAATTTTTGATAAAAACATGTAAATTGATATTTTTTAAAAAAATAAATTTAAAAAAACAGTTCATAAAAAATTAATCAATTAAATAAAAAATTTAAAATATATTTTTAAAATATTTAATAATAATTTCAAATACTTCTAATTAGCGAGAAAAAAGAAAAAAAAATTATTTTTAAAAATGTATCCACCCAACGACCAAACATAAAATGATTTGGTAGAGAGTGTGAAAAAAAAAGAGTCTGTCCCTATCATTCCTCAACCAAACAAAAGACCAAATAATGAATGCCCCAACATGTATGCTGTTTTAGTGGTGAGTTGGTTGCTTAGGCTTCCGTCTATCTCTTCTCCTTTCGTATTGATTACTAATGCATTTTATTTGCCCTTCTAAGAAGAAATTAGAAATGGTAATAAAGGCCCTCCGGATTTTTCTTAATTGGACTATGAATAAATTTATAAATCAATCTTACCATGTTATATATGAAAATTGATTAATAACTACGCTATGCTGTGATTGAATTGATTCATTTTAATAGTTTATCCAATTTATAAATTTATAAAATACTTATTTGCTGCAATGAAAAATTTTAGTAATACACAGTATATATTTTACTATATTATTATATTTCAATTTTGTAAATAGAAAAATTTTGTGATTAAATGTATTATTTATAGTTTGTATTAATTACTTGCAAATGACATGTAAATTTATAAATGATATTATCATTAATATGTAAAATTTATTTTTCCGATTAATTTCATTTATATTCACTGAATTTAATAATACAACCTTTGCCAGTCTGGAAAAGTTAATAATATAGTATTATATTTTATAACGATAATCTAGTTTGATCCATTCAACTCTTGGATAATCTCTCCCCGTGTATGTGTTTGTGTCTGTGTTTGGTAGTAGTTATTCGAGGCATAAATTGGTGTTATTATGATTTCTTCTGGTGTGAGATAATATTATTTAAAGGTTTTTCAAAACATTTCTAATGAATTATCAAAGAATTTTTAAGATGTTTCCAAGAAATTTCTAATAAATTTCCAAAATCTTTACAAGTCATGCCTAAAATATTTTCAAACTATGTTAAATCAAGATATACCCGAGATATTTATAAAAATATCGAACTAAAGTATATTAGAGATATACAGAATTTGTACTTTTTGGTATATTTTGAAATGGCTTTTTTATAATTTTGAAAAAAACTTTAAATAGAGGAATATTGTGATATTTTAGAAATTTTTTGGCATTTTTGAAAAATTCTCATTGCGAAACCCACTTAATTGCACTTCCTAGGATGAATATTTTTTAGGAGAATTTTCACTGTTTATCCTTTTTTTTATTTTAAAAATACTAATGTTTTCTTTTTCATTTTTATATTTACCAATTTCGATTTTTTATTTTATTGTTTCTAAATTTATTTGTTTTAAAAAATACCAATATTCACACTTAGCATGTATATACTTTAGTATACTTGAAGCAATACGCTCGAGCAGAGTATAAATATATTTTTGTATATTTTGGATAGCACGTTCACACGGAGTATAAATATATTTTGGTATACTTTGGTATAGTTTAAGTGAACTTTGAGTATGCTTTGATATACTTTGGATAGCACGTTCGTACTAAGTATGAGTATACTTTGCCGTACTTTTTAAATAAACTCTGGGTATACTTTGATATATTTTGGTAAACTTTGCTTGTACTTTAAGTGTTGGTATATTTAAAATTTTAAAAATTTATTTTTATATTTTTGATAAGACTTTTAAGCATCAGTATTTTTAAAAATATTTTAGCGCTTTTTCTAAAATTTTATTGTCTTTTATAGAGGATGATCATTTTAGCAATTGAGCTTCAGAGTGGTAAATTGCTGATTATATTTGAATATATATAGTAATTTTTATCAAATGATTTCTTTACTTAAATTGCATACTTGGCTTCTAAATTGATCTACAGATTTCTCAATGCTTTTATTTTAAACATTTTCTTTGTCTGTTAGAAATCCATGGCTGAAGTGGAGGTTAAGGCAAGCGAAAATGTCATCACGGCATGTTCAAGAACACCCTCAGTGAGAAGTTGTGTGCTTACATCGTCACTTTTGGCCTGCATATGGCGAGATGGCACCACACAAGACCTTTCCCCTGTGATTAACCACGACTCCTGGAGTGATGAATCTCTTTGTATGAACAAGAAGGTTAAATCCGATCAAATTTCATACTGAAACAACCTTTGTTATGTAAACTCTCGTCTAAAGTATTCAACTTTCCCAAAATATGCAGCTCTGGTACGCCTTGGGTAAGCTGAGAGCAGAGAAGGCTGCATGGAGAATAGCAAAAGAGAAAGGGTTAAAATTGGTCACCATCTGTCCGGGCCTCATCACAGGTCCAGACTTCTTCCATAGAAACCCAACAGCAACAATTGCTTATTTAAAAGGTATAATTCCAAACTTTCAGATTCCTCAATGAACAATGTTTGCACAAGTTTGATCTGCAATTTGATAAGTTCTGAAATGCAGGAGCTCAAGAAATGTTTGCAGATGGAACCTTGGCAAGTGTTGATGTTATGAGAGTGGCAGAAGCACATGCCTGCGTGTTTGAGTTCATGAACAAGGCAGCAATAGGAAGGTACATTTGCTTTGATAATGTCATTGAAAGGGAGAATGAAGCAGAAAAATTGGCGAAACAGGTGGGAATGCCTGCAAACAAGATATATGGAGATTCATCCACTACTATTGCAGCTCTCTTCCAATTATCAAATGAAAAGATCTTAAATCTCATGTCAAGAACACCACGCAGTTGTTATAATCAAAGTTAGGGGCTCCTTTTCTTCTTTTCTTTCTTCTCTCTGATACTGGATATCAACTCCAACGCCTAAAATGTTTCATTCGCAGTTATCTGACAGCGCATTTGCATAAATTCTAACTGTATTTTGTAATTTTCTAAAAATTAAAAATATATTTTTTAAGATAAAGATACAATTCAAAAAATCTAAAATTTCTTCAATTCTTACTCTATATTTATACTAATTATTATTAAATATATTATATAAAAATAATAATTTTAAATTTTTCTTAATATTTACATTTTTTTTTCCACTTATTTGTATTCTATAAAATATAAATGTCGTCGCCAATATCGCTGCTATGTAGCATAATAAATCAGCCAGAAAAATCTTTGGTATCACGATTTGATTTTGAAACTACCAATTTGAAAAAAAAAAATTACGAATTTAATATATATAAAAAATTTTGGTAACGTTGAATCGTTTTACCCCAACAGCAAGTCAAATATATTTTTTTTGGAAAAAATTTAAAAAAAAAATCGAGAAAGAAAAACAGGGCAGCTAGAAACTTGATGTAGTAGTCCCTGGAGCAGAAGGAAATAGAAAGGGGCTCAGAGAGTTGCTATCTCTGCTCAAAGGAGAGCTTCTAAAAAATAAGAAGCTCTCCTCATACAGGAGGTGTCAGAAAATCTAAAAGCACTCGTCATCTTTGCCCAATTTCTTCCACAAATTCTCCTTACATATTTCACTAAAACATATCACAGAGAAAACAGCAATGAAAAATAAATTTTGAAAACCGATTTGAAGACAAAACGATAACCAACTGCCATAAGATGAACAATAGTTGCATAAGAAAACTGGCAACGAGCGGCTATTCTCTATCTGGGGTTTCTAAGCGCAGGGAAAGAGGGGCTCGGTTGCGATCTTTATAGATTATTTATGGGCTTTTTGAGCTTTAATTGCTAGCAAATTTTGACCAATTCCACTGAGTGTCACTTTTTTAATGCTAATTTCATAATATATTAAGTAAATTTTATTAATCAAAAACTCATTAAGTAAATTCCCCAACGATGGGTGGACTGAATAAGATTTGTGAAAGATTGAGGTATTTTAATTTTTAAGCTCCATTTACTAATTTTTCATGATAATATATTTCCAATTTTCCACTAAAAAAATTTATTAGTATCTATATTTTTTATTTGATAGACTCATTTTTATTTTATACATATTAATTAAAGTTTTATTAATAATATTGATTTAATACATTTTTTCTAATATATCCTTACATTAATTAAGAATACGTTATAAAACTAACAAATGATAGTTTATATTTATTAATAAATGAGACATAATAGCAAAATATAACAGATTAATCATATATTCATAAAAAAAAAGTGGGTTATACAATTGGACAAATTAATAAATGTAATTGACTATAGGCCAGAGTTATTAAACCTGGACCGGACCAGCTGGTTCGATTGGGAACCGGATTGAAAACCGGGTGGATTTATACTACTGAATCTGGGATGTAATCGACCGGTCAAAAAACCGGCCACTTGGATGGTTGAACCACTAACCGGCCAATCCGGTATTGGTTCAATGGTTCAACCGGTTTGAAAATAATATCTTAAATTAGTGTTAGAAGGAGCTGCCGGAGTCGAACACATGACGTGTTGCAACATTTTGAAGCTCCTGACCAACAAAAAACCACCCGAACAATTTGCATTAGTCTCGTCTACATCTTTTATATATTAATAGGAAGATTATTATCCAAATTATTTTATTAGTTACATATATTTTATTGACATCTGATTATATTTAAATAAAGTTATGTATTTAATTTTATTAGTATATTTTATTGAAATTATTTATATAAATTATCTTTATTTTTGTAAAAAATAAATTTTATATAAATAATGAGATTTATTGTTAAAATTTTTAATATTATATATGTGTGTGTGTGTGTGTAAATTTTGAATATTCAAAAATTATTTATATTATATAAGAGACATATATGATTGAACATATATAATTGAAAAGATTGAGACTTTAATTATTTGCTTTTTAATAATTAGTATACATTATCACAAAATTTTAAAATAAATTCTTTTTAAAATTATTTTTATTTCTATAACAAATATTATTTTTATAAAATGAATATTTAAAAAATTAGTGCATATTTTTATTTTTTAAAGTTAAAAGTATATAAATAATCAATTTGATATTAAAATAATAAATAAACTGAATATATTATTATATATGAGAATATTCTTTAATATAGTTATATTATTATTATTATTATTATTATTTTGAAGTATAAATATTAGTATTTTGAACATATTATTGTACATTACATAAGTTTAGTATAGATATTTTTTTATATTTTATTGTGTGTGCATTGTTAGAAGTTATATTTTAATAGAAGTTTACTTTGATCGGTTCGACCTCAATTAAACCTCTAATCCTCGATCCTTTAGCTTTTTCGGTTCATAACCGGGCCATGTTTAGCAATGTTGCTATAAGCAATATCCCATATGAGGTGGTGTATATCTAGGAAAATAATTGAGAGTTATCAAGAAATAGTTATGGCAAAGGATTCAATATTCAGACCCTACATGATGTATAAAAAAAATATACATTTGCAAAGTTAATTGAACTAGCTACCGTAAAAAGATTAATGCATATAGACACAAATATAAGTCATGCCGATGAGAGATATGAAAGATAAACCCATACTTAAAATGGTATATATGAATTGGAATGAAACTTTTTCAATTTAATAAGAAATTTTGAATTCAATCCTAATTATCTTAAATAATCTAAAAAAATTATATTTTATCGACCGGTTAGATTTCACTTGCCATATAAGGAAAAAATAAAAAATAAAAGGGCAAACCCTTAGATATTTAGTTTGGTTTTGATGGCCCCAAATCAAAATCCTAATCAACCTCGAATTTTGAGAAGAGCATCAAATATCAAATTAATATGTAATATAATAGATGGGAAGACAAGGCAATGCGGCATCAAAGCAATAGCCAATTAGCCATGGTCAATTGGTCATCAGCCATTGATGAATTAATTGAATGGTTTGGTCAAAATGATTTCCCATTTGTTTAAATGATGATGAATGTGGTTATGCACGTGTTCACCGCCTCTCTCACGTGCATGACTGCATGCAAAAGTAAAAGAAAACAAACATCAAGAACCAGTAAGCAATGGAAAATAGAGCTTTTATGAATAATATAGTATATGTAAATACTCAGTGAAGTGAAGATAGACAATTTCCTATATTTGTTGTCATTGGAACTCATCAAAAAACCATATGCTCACCTGATTTTCCCAATATTTTTAATCTCTTTTGGTCAGAGTTTTTACTAATAAGAAAAGTATATATATATTGGGTTTGCTGTTATTAATTAATAAATCTTTACCTTTCCTTTAAAATAAGATTAAAATAACCATTCCCATCAGTGATTCCCTCTGCCCAAAATGCTATCATGTTATAAATATTTATGTGTATATTCAGATCTGATCAAGCTTGCTTTTCTCTCTTGTTTCACTATATCTTCACACACTTATTTTAGAACCATAAGCACAGTAATCAAGTCATCAAGACTCTGAATTTCTCTTCAAGAAAAAGGTAAGTTTTTCGTTCTTTCCTCTGTTTGATCAACCATTTTTTGTACATTTGCCATTTTTCTTGTTCTTGTCTTAGTGATCACCAATCTGCAAATGGAGATAGTGAAATTAGACATAAGAAAAATTCTGTTATAATGCATGCAAAGTGGTTTTTTTTTTTTTTTTTGGTATAAAGGGTCCAAATGAACATTTGAACTCGAGACTTCACATTCCTGGTCACTGGACCAGTACCATTAAATTAAAATTTATTGGTAAAGTAGTCATATTTTTGTAATTGTTGAAAGAAAGATATTCATTCAACAGAATCAGTTCTCTTTTATATATATATATATATATATATATTGAATTTTAATTAATGGGTATGGAAGTTGAAGGTAGGAAGAAGGGGAGGAGATTGGTTTTCTCCGCACTCTATAACAATCCAAATGTGGTTTCTGCTAGTGTTCCTTGAGGAAAAGTTCATGTTGTTTGGTCCTAAAATGGACAGTGGCCATTGGCCAATGGTGAAGCTGGCTTGCTTGCTAGCATTGCAGCTTCTGTATGCAAACTTATGATAATTATAGCATCATTTTTTTTTTCTGATGAACACTAAGACCTCACATGTTAACTTGTCATTTTTATTATTTATATATGATTTTTATTACTTTATGGATTCTTCTCGGCTCAAATCCAGATTAATATACAGTTTCTGACTGGTGAAGATTTAAAAATAATAGTTTATATCTAAATAATAAAGTAACATAGTTTGATGTATTTAATTTATGGGCCATAGAGTTGGGCCAACAGTCCTACAATAGGCATGTGATCAATTATTCTTTTGCTTTTTGAATATTCTATCATATCATTCGTACACTAATCTAATTATAACTAATGAGAATAAAATATCTAATCAAACAGTAATATGTATGCATATTGTATTTATATTAACCAATGAGAATAAAATAATTAAATACATATCACTATTTGATGCATCTATCTACGGATGACGTGATAAACTGAATCCACTAATAATTTCTCTTGATAAAGATAGACGAGCACAAAAGTTATATCCAATTAATAAAATCACAGCATTTTGATGAAATATAGAAAAAGAAGGAAATGAAAGAGAGTGAAAGAGAGGTAATGGTTATATATAGATAATTCTTTGACAAGTGAAAAGTGAGGAAAAGGGGACTGTAATAATTGTTGGAAAGCCAAAAAAAAGGCACGAGACATGAAATGAAGTGATAAAATTGTTTACTCAAAATCAAAAAAACATACAAGGCAACTGTTGTTTCATTAACTTGGTCACTGTTTTCTTTGTACTGTCTGCTCTCCCTCTCATTCCATTTCATAGCTTCCCTTTTCTCTTCTTTTTACCCCTCACTCAACTCTCATTTTACCTTTCTGCACATCTCAACTACTCTTCTTACCACCACTCAACTTATTTAAAAAGTGTTTGGAAGTACAGTAAAATATATTAAAAGTAAATTTTAAATTTTTTCTAATTTAATTAATTGAATTTTTTAAAATTTTTATAAATTAATTTTTCCAAATTTGCTTTTGGAAAAAAATATATTTATTTGTTTTTGCCAAAATTAATTTTCAAAACTCCGAAAAATATTTTTTCAAAACTCAATACCGAACGGACCCTTAATTCTCATATATATTTTTTTCTTTAATTATGGATAAACAGACTTATTTATCACTTGGGTCAGTGGAATCATAAACGGTAATTAAGATATTTGTAGCTTTTTTTAGATGAGATTATAATCTAACTTTTTTTTTTCTATATAATTTATTTTACTAAATATAAATTATTAGTTAAATTAAATTATTTTTACTGTCAAATTATAATATAATTTAAATTATAATCTAGTTTGGAACTTGAATCCAAAAGGGTAGACTTGGTATGCATACAAGAAAGTGCTGTCTTACAAACATAAATAGTAGCCAATTTTGTCATTATGTTCTATTGTTCTTTCCATTGTGTTTCTTTTGGGTGATATGTTGTTCTCATTCTTGTCTCTACCATATATATGTCTATTAGAAAAAAAAATGCTTGAATACGCACATTTATTAATAAACTGTTATTGCAGTAAAATTATGAAAAAACTTTCATCTTAAAAAGTTGTTTAATTATATTTTTATTTTACTAAAATTAATTCTAGCTAATTTTTCAATATGCAGGTAATTCGAAAACTGACATGTCATCAGAAATATAATGTAATAATTGATGTGTTGCGAGAAATTGGCTATGAATAATTTTACTGAAAAGAAAATATAACTCATAAATTTTTTGAAAACGAACAAAATTTTATAATTTTACTGAATAAAACTAAGCGAATATAAATAAAATTAACCGGTAAAAAGAAAAATAGTCTAACTCAGGTGTGTACTCAGAATCATCTTTTTCAAAGAGAAAACAACAGAAACCCAGCATTATTGGACTCACTCTGTGTCGACTATGTTCCTCTGTGGCGCGTGCACTTTACTTGTAATAAATTTTAATTCAATAGTATTAATCTATTACGGGACGGTAAAATTTGGAATTGAAATGTTGAATGGGATGTTTTACATCCAAAAAAAAAATAATTAAAGTTTCCATTCAAAATGTCATGGCCCTAACCAATATAACATATGCATGGCATAAAAAAGAAAAAGAGAATGATAAAAGCTCTCCATTACTTACGTGTATAGAGACAGAGCTTTAAAGACCAAATAGGGAGACCAGTGTTTGTCTGTGTGCGTAAAGATCATGAATCTTTTGCAGGTTATTATGAAACAAGCGATCACCATATGATTCAACAACATCAAATGGAGGAGTGTTCACCTCGATTTTCGCGTAAAGAAGGGACCCAACACAACTCTAAGACCGGACCCACAATGAAGAGCAGCAGGTACACCACTTCTGCTGCTACTACTAGCGTTGATGAGGGTGGAGATCTGCAGATAGAGTGTTCAGGCAAGTATTGCCGATCATGCACTGCCGGCTGTATAGCTGACTGCGTTGCTCTCTGCTGCTGTCCTTGTGCTCTGGTCAATCTTTTTGCTCTGGCTTTCGTTAAAGTCCCATGGATGGTGGGAAGAAAATGTTTTGGTAGAGTCAAAAAGAGGAGAAGAAAATGCAAGAAAAGTAGTGATGATCAAAACACTCAACCAGCAGAAGAAGATAATGCAGTAGTAGTGATGGACAAAGATGGGATTTTGAGAAAGAGAAGGGCAGAAGATGGAATTTTTGATATTGTAACTAATGGGTTTGGTGAAGAAGATGAAATGGAAGGTGTTAGTGCTAGGTTTGAAGCAGAAAGGGTTTGGTTTGAGTTGTATCAGGATGGCCATTTGGGTTTTGGTAGGGTTTCCTTTACTGGTATTCAATCATAATTCAAAATGGTTCAAACTTCTATTTTATTTTATACATTGCTGTAAATCTTATTTTTTTCTTTCACCCATTTATTGGTTTTTTTTTTTTGAAGTAATTAAGTAGCCATTATCATTCATGAACAATCAATTTTTTGGGTATATTTTGTAGAAGTTAGGCGTTAGAAGTATGATTTTCCATTTTTGTTATCTATCAATTGAGTTAGCTTCAATTCATGAGAGTCAATATTTTGATTATAAATGAATAATCATATTAAGCATTTAATATAGGGGTGGGTTTGATTTAATTACTATGCATTTTTTTTATGATGACCCAAAATATGGAAGAAAGCATTGTTAATGGTGGAATAGAGCAGACAACAACAATGAGAAGTAGGGTGTAATCGATATAGTATTAGGTTCAATCTCGATTCAATTAAAGAAGTCAAAGCTTGAACTCTATCGAGTTTTTTTTTCAATTGCTTAAAACTTAAGAAAAATATTTGAATTATTCAAATTCAATTCGATAAAACTCGAATTAATTTAAAAAATTTTATAAATAGTGTACTCAATTTGAAATAATTCGAATTAACTCGACTCGATTAAGTTTAATTAAATTCGTGAGTCTTACGAGTATAGTATTGTGATACTTAAACTCGTTTCAACAAATTATCAAATTCGATTCGATTAACTTCGAATCAAATTCAAATATTTTACAAATTGACTCGAATGCACCCCTAATGAGAACTTGTGTGAGAGCTTAATTGTAATGGTTTCTTCGGTTTCAAATTTTGTCTTTTTTATATTAAATTTAACTGGGAATGGAAAGATGGGAGTCGCAGAGTTTACAATAGATTTATCACAAAGATTTCATCGAAGTGAAAACCTGCTGTGGGCATTGACAGGAGGCAGCATCATGCCGAGACACTAAGCAGTGTATTGAAGGTGGGGACTTTTATTTATTGACATCAATGAAACTTTGAGAGAATAAATTATTTGCAATTAGGAAGAAGCAGAATGATTTTTTTGTTTTAAGAGTAATTTTGAATTTTAAGCTTCCTCGATGATTCATTTTTAAGATCCTTATAATGATTTAATTATGGGAAGTGGAACTAGTCCCTCTTTATCCTCTTGTACATCTTAATCATCATACATCATTGTGAATCTGAGCAAATAGGCTGCAGGAGAGATGAAGTGGTAAATATTATATTTTTCTTAATCAGAAATTTTTGAGTATGAGTCTAGATATGAAATATATTTAAAATTTAAAATAAAATGCTTTAATTTTTTTTTTACTAGAAAAAGAAAACACTTCAAAAAAAAAAAATTTAAAGGGTCTAACGGACTGTAAGTTATATAATAAGAGATAGTCATTTCATTACACTCGCTATAAAAACGAAATCACACACATCTAGTACGAAGGAGAAAACTTGAACTCAAAATCTTCTTATCGCAAAAGCAAACGTTCTTGCCACTTGAACTAGACCTCAAGTGTAAAACGCTTCAATTTTTTAATAGATCGGTTGAGAGTAAATCCAAATTAATGGATAATTGAAATAAAAAAGAACATTTTTAAAAATGAAAAAATACGGTAATAAAATTACAAAAATATCTATATTTAATATTTTTTTCTAAAAAAAAAACCAAAACCAACGTTTAAAATTTCAAACATATGAACACTTAAAAGTCTATCCAAAATATACACAAAATTTACTATCAAACATCTATTTAAGATTTACTAGAGTTACACTAGATATTTATTAGAAATTTATTGGAGATTTGTCCTACATCAATCATAATGGAATGTTTACCAAAAGAATATCATACATTTACTAGAATTACTCATTGTTTGCTCTACATCTATTAAAAGTTTATTAACAACTACCCAACATCTATCTAAATTTATCCAAAATTTATTAAAAATATACCAGATATTTACGAAATGTTTAATTTTGGGTATAAACATGTTTATATTTTACTTCATTACTCCATTCACGCCATGGCCTTTGTCCATATAAACATGTTTATATTTTTGTGCCCAGTATAATACAGATAGAGCAACTATAAAACCAACAAAAAACGAAATCGATATGAGGTCCTTTCCAGAGGTACAATTACTCTTTTATTATTATTATTATTATTATTTGGCACTCAATTGAAGATTTGTTTGGCCATTTGAGATAGGAGTTACGGTCGTAGCTTAAAACTGCCATTTATGAAGAATGTTTCATCTGGGCATCTGTAATATGCAGGGTTTTTGTTGGAACAGTGAGTGAATTTTGCCAAAAGCATGCTGAGTGCCCCGTTATCTCAATCAAACGTAAAGCTGAGGAAACTCCTCAGGATCCTGTTGATGACTGATATTGCCTTTGTCCTGTGCAAATATTGTGTCTATTGCCGAGCTCTGAACATTGAGAACACCTTTCCCTACCATTAGCAGAGAAAGTTGAGGGGACTTGATTCTTTTGTCTTTTCCCAAAGATAGACTTGCTGTTGTAAAGAAATAGCCATTGCCAATCTGTTGGAAATATATAGCTTTCATTGTTTTCATATGGGTCATGTTTTTAACTGGTAGAGCAATTCTATGACTAATAATTCTTAACAGAGTTAGTTGTAGCCACTAAAACATAGCTAGTTCACACACACACACACACACACACATATATATATATATATCCGTTCCAAGTTTCCGATCCCCAATTCAATTCAGGCACCTCATTTCTTCAAAGATAGAAATGCGGATCAGATATATTAACCGTACAAAAAAGAGATGGAAATATGCCAAGCCACAATTCATGGGAAAGATCATGAAAAAAACAAACACGAATTCCCATTTAATTCGAAATATTTACATCCAAAATATGCTGAATCTAATCTGTATTCTCAAATCTGCATGTCCAACCCTTAATTCAAACTATATATATCACTAATTGATTCCTAAAAGTTGATAATCTCTCTATCGGTGCTAAGAGCACATGCAACTAGTTACATGAACTGGAACATAGCTAACCATTTGATCACATCAGACTCCTACTCTATATCATAAACAACATAATGAGAAAAGTGCAATCCTACAAGCATTTAACATCCAAAGACACAACTAGAGCACAATTATCCCTACACCTGCACAAAGATTAATAACTCTATATCTCCAAAAAGAAAAAGCCAGACTTCTTTATGTCATTAGCTATCTTAAGATGAACTGACTATCGCACTTACCTTCTCCAAAACAACTTTTATTTCACCTTCTAAAATAGATTTGACATCTGGGGATATTTTTCCAACAGATGTCTCCAGCAATGATGTTACCATCTCAAGCTTCTGCTTTATAAAGTTCAGCTGTGACACATTGCTGTCAGAAGATTGTGAAGCAGAGGGAATGTCTGGGTTCTTTGCTCCCTCCTTGGTCAAAGATGAAGGCTCGTTAATCGATATTTCTCTGAGTTCTCGAGTCTTGGTCTCTGCTGAGGGGTAACGAAGCTGGAAAGTCACATTGGCTTTTCCAAAGGGACTGGAAAGTTGAGAATCATTGAAGGCCTCTTCTGCCTCAGAACTCCTCAGGAAGACAACCTTTGCGCTGCGATTATTGTAAAACATATTGGTTTCTTGTTCATTTAAAGCCCCAGATTTTCTATATATCTTGACAAGGTCATTCTTTGAAGGCAAAGAAGATCCAGGACCAAATGTCGCTAAAAGGGTTGCACCTGGAGCTTCCCCATTGGATTCCTTCTCCTCTGTCATCATATCCAGTGGGGCACTTGCAGCTTGTTTTTCTATAGGCACATTCAATTTTGCAACTTCACTCTTTTTGTTTCTTGTCCGGCTGGATTTACGATCAGGTGAACTGCAAGCAGTCTGACTTCGTTCCTTTTCCACCGTCAGATTTTTGGGACTTCTTTCTTCCAGGACAATGTTCACTGTATTCACCATTGGACCCATCACTGTAGCTCAAACTTCTGAATGCAGAAAAAAATTCCCCAACCATGCATAGAGAGTTGGAGTCCTTCAAATACAGTGGATTAAGAGCTGCGGACCGAATCTCAGATAGAACTATATTAGCAGGTACGTTAACTATCAATGGATCAAAGTTCTGATCTTGTTTTGGCGTTTGAAGACCTGAACTATCAGATGTCTCATGTCCTGCAACAGTTTCTTTAGAGAAATGGTTTTGAGATCCAATGAGGTGGCTTGCAGCCTTGACCAGTCTCTCCCCTAATCGAGCCTCACTGCACACTTTCTTGGATTCCGCTTCTATCTTCTTGCTTTGTCCTTTACTGATATTTGTGTAGGGAGGAGAGAGGTACTTACTCATCTTCCCTTCCTTATGCAAAGAATCCTCCTTATTTTGTTCTGTAGTCTTAGCTTTGTTACATGGGCTTCCATCCATTATTTCATCTTTGCCCCCATCGCTATCAGCTTTAACTTTGGAATCTCCCCTCTTCCTTTCTGTTGATGAAGGCCTTTTCATACTCTTCTTCTTCAACCCACTAGAATCAGCCATAACTCCGACAAGAGATTCAGAAAGCTTCATCCCTTTCCTAGTCCTTGTTTTAGAATCGTTTCTTCCATTATTAACAACATCAGTTACATAGCTGTCTTTCCTCTTCTTTCTATCAGATGAAGGTTGAGGTTTGCCCAAATTTGCTCCTGCTTCAGCTGCATCCTCCATTTTATGTTTTACCTCATAATCAGCTTTGTCGCTTTGCTCCTTTTTCCTTCCAGATGTAGATGTAGGTTTGCCCAAGTTCGCCCCTTGAGTCACATCACTCATCTCATTTTCACCCTCAGCACCCATGTTCTGTCCCTCAAATTTCCTCTTCCTTCTCTTGGCAGAAGATGTCGCTTGGCTTGGCATTTTTCCTCCTCCACCTGAAACTTTGTTCTTATTTTCTGCTGCCTGAAAATCAGTCTGCTGTTCCATAATTTCAGCCAGACTTTTCTGCTTCTTTCTTTGATAGCGTCCATCCTCTGAAACCCCTTGGCACTTATGCAACGCAATTTGAGTGGTTTGGCCATGTTTTGAGCCTCCTAGTGAAGAAAGCCAATTATGGTCCTGAGGACCCGGAGTTATGACTTCCATTCCATTGTGATCACTCAAATCAACTGTCCAATTTCTAGACTTATCTTCAAGGCCTGGAATTGGCTTTGGATCATAATAAGAAGGCAATTGATGGCCTCCTTTAGCACGGTAAAAGGCTGACAGCCAGCTCTTTAATACTGTGAACTCTAGCATGTTTGTAATGGTAGCAGTCTGTGCAGCACCTTTCAGTGCAGAAAGTAATTCTGCTGGTTCAAATAAAGCAGATGAAAACTTATGGATTCCACCTTCAGGGATGAGAAGTCCTTCCTTAACTCCGGCATTCACTACCAATGTTCTACCAAATCCAATCAAATTGTCTTTTGGCACACAAGAACAAGTCATCTTCAAATCCACAAGTCTACCAACTTCATCCATTGCATTCTCTACCGCATGAACAAAGTTTCTGGAGCTACTCTGATTTGACATCCCCAAAAAATTCTCATCTAAAGGCTTCAATTGAGATGGATTACACCAAGCAAATGTGCCATCTCCAAAGTAAGTCACCAGAATTTTATCCCTCTGTTTAATTTTCTTAGCATAACCAGATGCATCCATAGGATCATAAATCCGTCCTGGCCACCAGGGGTGACTCCTAATCTTGCCCCATACAAAATCACCAACAGTAAATTCATGATCTTCATCTCCCACGTTCTCCTTCTCTTCCATATCGTTGTTGTCTTCCAGTTCTTGGGTCTTCCCATCTGGAAGGTCCTTATTTAAATCTAATGATTCATCCCGCAAGCTGCTGCTACAATGCCTCTCTTCTTTAGCATCATTAGAACGAATATCCCCACATAAATCTGCAACCAGAGAAACACCATCACTGCTCTCAAAATCCCTCATTTCATCCTTATCAATGACATCTAAAACAGAGCGTAACCCTCGCAAACTCTTACCTTTTTGCATCTTCAACAAAGAAGACACTCCATTCATCTCAGAATCCTCAAGACCTTCAACATTCAAATCCAAATTAACACCACCTTTATCCCCCATATCCTTCTCAGTTGAAACCCGAGTCCCAACAACATTCCCATCCAAATCATCACCGCCAAAGTCTTCCTTTCTATTTAAAGAAACCCTAACGCCATTTCCTCTTGAATTTTTAACAGAAGTTTTGAGGGCATCTTTAAATGAATTACCGACAGGGTCAGAATTCCTAGATGATCCTTGTAAAAGAGTGGGGCTTTGAGCAAGGGCTTTTGGTGGGGTTTCAACCGCTTTCATTTTTGCCTGAAAAAAGAAACATTTTGACAAGAAATCAATCACCCACAAACTGAAAATCAATAGGATGAAACGGAAGAATAAAACTCTATAAATCCAACAGAGAAACAAATACTTCCAAATTCAAATATCCACTGAGAAAAAAAAAAAAAACACACAGCTACAGTTTACAAAAGCATCAAATAAATAAAGAACATCGAAAAAGCAAATTACAATAATACAAAAATGAAGAAGAAGAAGAAGAAGAAGAAGAAGAAGAAGAACAGGAGGGTTTTACAGCTTTGAGCGATTCTCTACACCTTTTTCATGTTAGAATCTGAGTAGACAAAAATTGGCGTAAGCCAAAGGCGTCGAATGAGAGAGAGAAATCCTTTAGAAATCGGTCCTTGCTGAGAGAGAGACGCTGAAAAACAAATTATCGCACTTGAGAAATTAAAATACCGCCTAAGGTACGGCGAGAACTTGGAGTAGGGGCCCCGGCGGGGTCTGCTTTTTCTGTATCATCGGTCAGATAATTTGAGGACTGCCACGTTTCAAAGATGGCCAACTTGCACACTAGTGGTTGTTTCTGACGGCGAGAATTATAGCTTCGTGGAGACGTCACCGGGGTAGTGGAGATTTTATGTTGCAGCATAGAGAAGACACGTGTCCTTTTGTCGATTGTTTGATTTTATGTTGCAGCATCGAGAAGACACGTGTCCTTTTGTCGATTGTTTGATTCTACGCAAATTGCAACGAGTGTGCGACAAATGGATAACGGTGTCGTTTCGTAACCCGCTCATATCTCAATCCAGACTCTTTATAGGAAAAGAGCGCGTTCATTGGTGAAAACTCCCCATTGTTCTGTTTCTTGTGATTTGACTACCTATATTATTATTATTAGAACAAATTATATAAAAATTTTATTTTTCCACTAAAGTAATTCTATTTGTTTTAAATATATCTATTTTTAATTTTATATCAAATATAATTATGGAAGAAATTTAATTTAATTTTATAGTAAGGTGGTATTTCAAATCTAATTTTTTAAAAATTGGCACTGCTATCATGAGGTAATTATTTTTTAAGATTAATATAATAGTTTTTTTTTGAAATAATGTAACAATAGTTAAAAATTTGTATAAATCTACATAAAACTAAATATCAAAAAATTCTAAGTTTATATAGATATAAATATATATGCTTAAAATTAGTTGTATGTAGGGTATCAATATAAACATACTTTCTAAGAACCGTTTATGTAACTGGATAAAAAGAGTTTAGAATGTCATGTCATTGTCAAACTAAATTAAATTTTTCCTGAAACTACATTAATTGAAAAAATATATATTTAATAGTTAAAAAAAGAATATAAAAGTGAAAATTTAAGATTTTTTATGCAAATTATTATTATTATTATAGTGGTTATGTGAATTATTTGATAATTTTCGAATATCAAATATGAATGTCGAAACTACAAGAATGGTAGACTTCCCATGATTTTTTTTTTTTTTAACTTGTTTGAAAGATTTTAATTCTTATTTAAGATTTCAAAATTTAAATTCTAAGTTTTTTTTCTTTAATTTTAAGTTTAAAAGGTATTGCACCAAACGGAAATATTTAATGCCACTCAATTAAATCTTTTGGTCTTTAAATTTATAAATTTGTATAATTAAATGCTTCAATTAAAAATTTGTATTTAATTGATTTTTTTTAACTCCTCGTTAAAATATTGAACTAATTCAATTCCTATTTATAAAACACTTAATATATAAATCAACTAAACAAAATTTAAGTTAAAAAAAAAACCTCAACATCTAACCAATAACAATTAATTGCACAAATATTCAATTAAGAGACTCAATTAGTTCAAAACTTATAATAAGAGAGTAGTTGAATAAATTTTCAATTAAAGGACTTGACAACACAAACTCATAAAGTTCAAGGACCAAAATATATCTTACCATCCTCTCCTATTCCTGTAAGTAATATTACCAAAATCTGCCACCACAGTTTATGATTATGCCCAAAAACATATACTCTAATTAAATTACCAATAAAAAATAATTTTTTTTATTTCCAACTTAACCCATATCTAGATTTTAAAAAAAATAAATTTTACTACTTTTAGTATTTCTAAAGGAAGTTAATATAGTCATTTTATATATATTAAATAACATTTTTAATATTTGTAACACTACCTTAAAGGGATAGAGTAATATTTTACAATATCCTTTTTCGTATTCGTAGAATTAACCATAACTTGGAAATCTTTCAATGTGTAGCTAAGAAAGCTGAGTTTATTAAGTCACAAATTGCATAAAATTTTCTAGATCAATTCAGTGTATAATTCAATTGCTTTCAACAGAATTTAACAACTCTAATCCTTTAGTCCTCCAAGGCATCGAAGCTGAAACACAACATGATTAGCCATTTGACTAGCCAACCATCATCACTCTAGACGGCAGTCTAAAATCACAAAATTCCTTTTTTACATGTCCGGTACATGAAATAGAAAACATTATGACAAAAGTAAATTTCGGAAACTTCTAAACGAACCATTTAAGGAAATTATAGTAAAAATAGATTTAACATTTTTACCTCACTGTACAAATCCAACCATCAGCCCACCCAGCATCAAGCACCATCGTCTGTAGGTGACTCTTTCTCCTCATATTGCAGCTGAGCTGAGATCGGTTTTTGGTGACTCTTCCTTGCTAGACATGGATGTTGCACTAGCTTCATATTTAGGTGATTCGTTCTCACCAGGCACTGAAGCTGGTAAGGGATCGGAAACTTCATGCAACTTCATATGTTCAACATCATGATTTCTTTCTGAAATTTCAGGCTCCTCATTTCCTGAAGCAGAAGCCTCATGGGAATCCATGTGGTCCAACTTTTCAGTAGGCTGATTACTAGCATCCAGAGAACACTTGGCGGTAGATGGAATATTTTCTCTGCCAGAGGTGCTACTTAACACCCACATGAACTGCAAATCGTTACCTTGCCAGCATTTACCATTTGAAAATGCCCTTTCAGCTGAAAGCCGAGTTGTGAAAGTCACACACGCTGAGCAATTTTTTGACGCTTCTCTTCCATCACTATCATCAGTTGCTTCAATGTCTTCTAGTTCAACAGCAGAAAGATCACCATATGATGAGAAGTGTTCCTTCAAAGCATCAACCTAGAAGGTATAAAAGGTCAATTAACCTTATGTTATTCATGCATATAAACAGCATAAAAGACTGAACTTCATGCATTGATCAATATATGATTGAAAACGAACAAAAGAAATACTTTCTGGGCACTTCACATTTCACCCAATCCACCATAATTACATCAGATAGATGGCAGGGACTTGTACACACAGTTGCTAAGAAAGAGTGTATGTGTGTGCGTGCATGCGCACGAGTTTGTGTGTGTGTGTGTGTGAGAGAGAGAGAGAGATTTACATTTGCCAAACCCGATGGTAAAGGAGGAATGATTCTAAATGTGGTGGGACGGTTATCCAACTTGTATCTGTTCATCAGAAAGGGAACCCCTGCAGCTGCCACTGGATGAAATGGCTGTTTTGAGCCAGCAGATTCATGCTGCACCAACAATGTCTTTATCTTGGGACTGGATGAAATGACATTCTCTACTGACTTTTTCTTATCCATTATTATCTCAGCATGAGGAGATGGCACACCAGCATCCAGAGTGGAGGACCTAGGAGTAGTAGCTTTTGCAGCATCAGATGCTATTCCTACTTTAAGTCGCTTAGCAGCTGGCACTAACAATACCTCACCTTTTACTCCTGTAGCCTGACACAGCAAAATGTGCACAATAGCTGTAAGAATTGTATGATATGAATTTAGATTTGCTGGCACAAGGAGAAAATTGTATATCCCATGTTCCCAAATAAAGACAAGCAAATTATGCAACTTTACATCTTTCATTCTAATTTTTCTGAGTGCTATTTCATAAATCCACTACCGCAAAAAAGAGACTGCCAAGACTAACGTGTGAACACATGCAAGGTAAAATGTCACTGCATGTTTGGCTTCACAATCAGATCAGATAAATGAGATGCAGTACCTCTAGTATACTAAAGAGAAATAACAGCCTAATAATTATAAACATATTGCACATGTATGACTACAACAAGAAATATATATTTAAATATATGAAGACATACTTGTTTTTCAAGTTTGTCCAATTGACGCCGGAAGTCATTCCGTTTCTGGGCAAGGAGTTCCTGCTTTTTGTGGAGTTCCTCCTTTAATTGTTCTAACTTCTTCTGCGAAGGAGGTGGAGCCTTGGGTTGATCACTGGAAGACAGAGATGCTTCACAAGGAGGGACCATAGTGCCCTTAGACACAGCAGCTGGAAGATTATTTTTTCCCTTGTTACCCATAGAAAGTTGAGGTGGAACTGAAGCAGCTGGCACCCCAAGTGGAATTCCAGATACATTACCGCTATTGTTTATCCCGTCATCAGGTATGCTATCACGATTTGCCCACCATAGTTTGATGAAACGGTTGCCCATTACAGCATCTGGTGCCCTTAGAGCAGCTTCTGCCTCTTCCCTTTTTGAAAACTGAACAAAAGCTCGTTCACTATTTAATGGACTATAAATGTCAATAACCTCTCCAAACTTTTGAAAATGAGAAAGAAGAGCATCTCTGCGGTTGCTTTTCTGTGGGATACCATTGACAAATAACGTACGTAGTGCCTTTTGAGATGATTTTTTCATATTACGAATGGTTTCACTCTGTGTCTTGGCTGAAGAATCAATAAATCGGGGGCCAACATCCCCAGGAATTATCCTCTTTCCTTGACGAGAAGTACCTTGAAGATTGGCAAATGCACCCTGATCATCCTTAGTTTCATTATCCAAAAATTCTGAGGTACTCACAGTCAAATCTGTTTTCTCCTTGATGCCTAATCTATTCTTCATACGAACTCTACCCCAAACGGATGAATTTGTACTCTGCGAAGCAACAGGGACCCCAGTGCTTCTAGTTGCACATTCATTGTCAGTACTATCACACAACCTAATATGATGATGGTCAGAAGTATCTACTCTCTTGAAGGATTCAGTTTCATCATTTTTGGATGGATGTAGTGCTAAGAGTGCACTTGATGTTTCGGGACCATTGTTATTCCATAGTGGTTGATCTGGATCATACAAGTCTGCTCCACTCACAGTTGCAGAACCAGAATATAAACCATTGAAACCCACACCGTCATCAGCCATTCCACCAGGCTTGCTACTTCTGCTATGTAGTCCCTTGCTATTAATCAAAGTGGTTGAAGGAGCACTAACTGATGGTAGAGCCCCTGGTCCAGCACCCACTAGTGGAGCACTTGGGAGAGAAACGGGGAGATTGAACTGTGAAAGGCTCTGAAGATTGCCAAAAATCAAATTACTTGTTGAAAACTATATATATGCCCAGGAAAAAAAAAAAAAACTAACCATTATTAAAATAGTAATGTTAATATGGTACCAAATCTCAGGAAAGTGTAAGCATATCAACTCCAGCAAAATATTAGTTCACCCAATGCATGAGTGGATCTATTTGCTATAAGCATTCTAAGCAGTTAAAAATCAAATGGCAAACAATATTGCTGATGACACTGGATTGCCAATGTGTTGGAAGCAGTGGGTGTAATCTATTGGCAACAACATAACACAAGCTAATTGCTACTCCAATTGTTGAACTAATTTAAAGGGTATAAATTTGGGTCATATGCACAAAGATATAAATGACCTAAAGGAGTGGGTTTGTTATCAAACAGCTCTTTCTTCAAGTTAGATATCTGAACAAAGATTAATTGTGATATCTATACTCTATTACTCTATTCAACTGTGAATGCCATTACCAGTTGTCACCAATAAAAACTGAAGATCTTATAAGGTTGGTTAAGTGTCTCAAGTTCAGAAAATGAAAGTTAGAATAGACATGGTATGCAAATAAATGAATACAATACGAATGAGAAGCAAAGCATAAATTACACAGTAGATCAGATACTCAGAAAACATTATGCATCCAGGTTTATATCTTCTTTTGAAACCCTCCTCCAAGAAGGTTTTGCCAAAGGAAAAATCAAAGTCAAAACATTGAAAAAATACATTCTCCAACTGCAATTCTGGATCAGTAGTCCAGATAGTCAGGATTGATCCACTGGTGACTCAAGATGGATCAGACAAAGAATGTGACAAAAATTAATTTAATTAAAGCAACAAGACAGAACCATTAGGTCAGGTGCATGGTTCAGTCCTTTGTCAGATATGATAATCCAGAAACAGCAACTCCAAATTTAAAAACACATACCTGAACATCTTCGACAACAATACGATTAACACCATGCTCCATTGGACACATGTCCCCTCTTAGACAAAATCCCCGCTCCTCGAAATCTCTGCAACGCTGGCGAGGAATCCCCATATTCAAGGAAGAATTTACTGCAGGTCTGAGTTCTTGCAAACCAATGGAATGTATTGCCTCAAGGCCACCATTGGGGATTCCAGGAATCAATCCAAAAGCATTCCATGATACATTTTGTGCATGTGAAACATTTGCAAGCCCCCTTCCTGCAAAGAGACTTGGAGCAATCGAACCCTGCTGAACCATTTGGGAGGCAATATCAACTGAGCTGAACCTAGAATCACGTGGGTTCCAACAACCTAAGTCCCTTCCCCTTCTCTTACCAAGGCCAGGCTCTCCAGAAAATGATTGGTTTGACCTGATTCTTTGGTTCAAATCCATATTTATTCGAGATATTGATGCCATGCCAGGGCGTCTTTTATCAAATTTTGCGGTTAAGTCTTTATCTAGAGGAGCAATGTTCAAGTTTTTCCAGCTTTCACTACCTTGAGATTCATTTTCCCTGAAAGGATGCCCATTTTCAAATGGTTTATTGCGCTTTCTGTATGATCTTGTAAAAACTGGTTCCGAGTCTCTCTCCAAAGATTGAGAACGAGTCTCCCTTCTACGATGCTTATGGTTGCGATCATCATCATCCTCATCACTGACTTCCTTCTCCTCAGGATCACTAGCACAATCAGGAGAAAGACCTCCTCGCTTTAGTGATGAAACTCTGAGCTCCATCTATAGCTTTTGAAAAACAATATGCTGGTACTTGCGTCAAAATTACAAACTTTCAAAGATGAGATGCGAATCAGTGCGATTGCCTGGACTTAACGTTCGGAAGAGAACCTAGAATAAAGGGAAATAATAAGGATAAAAGAAGAGTTGCAATATATAAATCTGTATTCATCTATGCCAAAGAGAGGAAAAAAAAAAAAAAAAGAAGTTGCCATAAACTCATTCGGATCTCAGTTTCCATATCAGGTTAGAAGTACTATTGTCATTCAGGAAATGTTGAAAAGGGTGAAATTCAAATTAAAACAAAATAATGAAGAAACAAGCTAAAACATCACTTGCACAAGAATAAAAACAGAAGTACAAAATCATTATCAAAAGGATGTTGCGACTACATTTATGCCTAAATCAGAAACAATGGATAAGAAAAAGCACCAAAACCAAAAGCCAATCAAACAAACAGAATTGTATAGATGCTGAGTGCCTGATGATGGAGAGATAACAAGAGGGTCTATATTTCTCACAGAAGGACTAGAGCTTTGATATCTCTATAAAAGTTTCTAGGAGTCTCCACATGAAAACCAGCTAAAAGAGTAGAGTTTGATTCTCCTATACCACGTTAAATGTGCCACCCAATATGATGTGAAAGTTGCTTTAAATGAAAAAATCGGTCTTCAACAATAGTATTTTGTTGAATACCAAGCCCTAAATCTAGGAGAACATAGGAAAATGCTCCATATAGTAATAACTGACGCCAGCTAGACAAAGATTGAGGCTTAGCTAAATCTGAGAATAAATTTTTTTTTCCTTGAAGAAGCAGAACTTCAGCTTGACTAGATACTGTTGCAGAAATATGTATTTTTGGTATGCTGAAATAAATAATGTAGAAAATTTTACAGAACAAAATTTCTCAAAACTGATTTTCCTTTTTTTTTTTAAGTTCGTTTCTCATTCAATGGAAATTAAGTAATACACCAACAGGTTGCAGCCATAAAACTGCGACTCCAGTTAGTGTGGTTGTAATTAACAACAGCTCATTTACATGGATCATGTGAGCTATTAACAAGAAGGCCTTGTGTGTGTGTGTGTGTGTGTGTGTGTGTGAGAGAGAGAGAGAGAGAGAGAGAGAATGATGGTAGAATGACACTGATGATAGAAGGTATAGACCTTGCCAAACCCACCATTAAGGACTTAACAAGAATTAGTCCAATAATTGTTTGTTGAATGAGTGAAATACACATGTTTTAACCACTGAACCACCAGTAGCACAAAAACATGTTTTATTGTCATTCTAGAAGACACATTTGTTAAGTTCCAAGCACTAAATAGTTATGCATATGAAATGACATTTCACACAATGTAAAAACCTCAGATAGCTTGATGCATACTCTACAGGGAGCCTTTACGACTAACATCCCCCTAAATATAGTAACCCTAAAAACAGCACTAATAAAGTGCAAAACAAGGGCCAACAATTAAGGTTGAAGTATACTGGAGTCGAACAGAGTCCAAAAGGAACTCCAAGACACCTCAAACAGAAGAATATCAAACAGCAGGAAAACATAAAATGAGGAAAAAAAATACTGATCGATTCACAATGCCTATATGTACAGAACTTTGAAGAACTCATCCATCTACTTCTCATTATTAGTCATTATATATTCCTGGAGGCAAAGCAAACAACTCAGATATGTGCAGGGCAATCAAAATAGCGTAATATTTATAAGGGTGGTTAGATGCGTAATCTTGCTATAAGTAGAATCTACGAAAGATATAACTTTATCTGAATCAGCTGCACTTATGAACTAGTGGAAACTTAGTGCTCATGGAAGCCTTCCCAAAAATGTTCACAGAAATACTTTCAAGAAAAAGGACTAACACCACAGAATTTTAAAAGATAGTATGATCAGGAAATAGGACCAAGACTCATCAACATGGAACCTAAAAATACCAGTAAAAGTAAAACATAATTGCTTGAATAGGAAATATCAGCATGACATGTGTACCCGATATGAATGCAAGAGCAATCTGATTGTGAGAAACAAGTTCATCAGTTATTGCTCCACTTGCATTCTGTTAGATAGTTTCAGATACACATATGATACAACAAAAACTTCCAATTTTTCCTTTTCTTTTCAAAAAGTGGAAAAATGCTGATAGATATTGTAATAATATAAATCAGATAGTTAAAAAAAAATACATACAAGAAAATGTCATCCCAGTATAAGGTAGTTACTATAAATATTTAAAGAAGACATACTTCACAAGACACTCACTTTTAAAAATACACAGGGCAGTATCATTAAGATTGCAATATGCCTTTGAGATGCAATTCATGATTTCAATCCAAAATATTAGTGCAAACATAAAATTTTCTCAGGATGCTAGAATTTCGAATGCTAATTACCATTTTACACATTCGTACATATTGCAAGTTCTAGGTTCTTCTCTTTTCTTTTTATTTCTTTTTTCTCATCAAATGGCATTCAAATAATGCTTGCGCACCATAAAAGGATCAAGAAATGTGAAAATAAAAAATCCATGACCTGTTAAGAGAAGAATAACGTATGGCTAAAAGAGGCTAAATCGACCAAATTTCCCATCCTAATTAATATTAATTGCTATTCCCTAATCATAATAAAATAAGTCATAGCAATCTACTATGCAGTGCTGTAAGCTCAAGTGTACATATCCAAGCAACAAAGTTTAGTGTGATAATTTTCTCCATTCAAATCACCAGCATTTCCTTTTTTGTCTAGAACATCCCCACAGAATCGCTGCTTCACCACTTCTAACAAATAAGAATATTTCACCAAAATTTCAAATTTTCTTTATCTACTAAACAGCTCTCCTCAAACTTGTGCCAATACATTTGTAACATAAAAAAATATATATATGGCTCAAAGATTAATTAACACCTAAATAGCCCCATGCCTCATTCATTGAGACTCAATTTGCTTAAGCTATCTCGACTCATTTTTATGATCATCTTTTTTCACCTGAATTAATAGAGTTCTATATGCCCAATAAACTCAAGTAAGCCTAATGACACTCTTGTTCGGATAGTTGTATGGAACCCTTTTCCTCTATTCCATTTTTAGAGCAAAATCATAAATGGCAAAAGCTCAAAGAAATTAAATAGACCATAAAGCATTGTTTTCTACAATAAGTGCAGATACAGTAATAAAAATCGATAGGATTGCACAATCATATGATGATACAACACAGTAAAAACAAACAGCCAATCAATTCCAAAAATAAGGTGAAACATCTATGCTTCATGGCCAACTCACACACCAAATGAGCATATAAGATAAATACATCACAATATGAACTGCATCACATAAATGTACCAGATTCTACCTTATTACTCACAACCTTTATATGGTTTAGCACAGTTGGCACCTACTATTTAAACACAATAGAGATATGTAACAATATGAATATTTATGTATTATGTGGAAACTAAGTTGAAAGATTAGATGCCTAGTTATCATCTTGCCATAAATTGAATATATGCAATACGAGATGTGAGATATTGCTACAAACCAAAAGTGATTCCATACAAGACGCTAAAAAGACATTTAGATTACATAAACTTGTACATTGCTAAGGTTGGAATTAACAAAAAGAACAAGCATTTTCACGCCAATAGACATGCAACGCATCAAAATATAACAGGCACAAAAGTATCTCAATAGCTCGGAGACGCATGTTTTAAAAGTGAATTAACACCATGCAACCAATTTCATTCTCCAAATTTCACTAAACAATAATTACACACGATGAAGTCAATGCATTCCCTAGCTGTTTTGAATCAAATTTGATTTTTTAAATAGCACGTACTCAAACACATTGTATTTATCCCAAAAATGAAAAAAGCTCAAGTTTAATAAACAAGTATACAACAGCCTCGAACCCAATCCCTGCCCCAAAAAAAATCCAGGGGAAGACAAACTAAGCAACCAAAAACCCTAAAAACAAACACTAATCCAGCAAAATGATGGGTAAATACATATAAACACTATCAACCTCAGCCTTTGACATCCATAAATTCTCATTACCATAACAACAGAAATGCCATACAGCATCAATAAGTTAATCATAATTAAACAGAATGGATAACATTAGGCAAGAACTAATTCAATTAAAGAATAAAAATTAGAAAAATGAAAAAAATGAAGTGAAGAAATATAACAAGGGTAAAATATATCTTACAGAAAATTGTAGAATAATTGAGCGAAGAAAGCGTTCGGCAGCATTAACGAATTACAGATTGATTCAACCTTATCGTGCAAAAGAGAAAAGGATAATAAGGCAGGCATTGAAGGGCATTGAAGGAAGAGGGACAGGAAGAAGTGAGTTGCAGAGAGGAAGATTGGCAGGATCGTAAATAACCAATAAGGGCGGGATTGTTGAGAGCGAAAGAGAAAGGGAGAGTTTTGAGAGAGGTAAAGAAAAAGGGTTTTATGAGTGGGAGGTTATTGTTTGATCTAGGCGGAGGGGGTTTGAAGGCTGTCCTGCTTGTAGAGCAAGGGAGAGAAAGGAGATGAGATGTACCTAAAAGGAATAAATAAAATGAACTGGGGGTGAAAAGGAGAATGCAAAATTATGTTTTCCTCCCCTATTCTTTTTGTGAATTCTCACCAACTACACTTGCATACTTGTTAGTATTTGCTAGTGGCCTCCCAGTAGAGCTGCAATTTGAGACACCACAAAATTAAACAATATAAATTTAGATAGATATGGATTTAAACTTAACGGATATGGATTGTGATCATATTAATACGATTAAGACACGAAAAAAATCGTATAATAAACAAATTTCACTTGCTTAATCTGTTAAAACACAACGATTATAATATATTTATATATAATAAATTATGTTAAAATTAATTGTATTAGTATATTTTATATATAAATAAGTATTGTATAGCATTACTTGTATAATTATATTGATATTTATGTGTATTGTATCTCATATCGTGTATATATATATATATATATTTAGACACGTTTAATTGATCATATCAAATAGTTTTATATAGTATAATAGATACACAATACAATACGATACGAAATAAAATACGATTAGACACAACACGACACGAAATAAGATATGATTCGGTTAGGTACAACATGATATGAATTGTCAGCTCTACCTCCTAGCATTTCTTAAATATTTTTTTCCAATTTATTTTGAACCAATTTATTCTAACTATATTAAAATATTTGTGTTTCTTAATAAAAGTTGAGCAATACTTAAAAAATAAATAAAAATTGAGCACTATAAATAGATAGGTTGATAAAGTACAATTATTTTAATACATATTGAGCAATTTTTAGTATAAAAATAGTTGAGATAAATAATATTTTTCATTTTTTTATTGAATTTGTTCATTAAGAAGACCTATGGACAATGGGCTATAGAATAAAGATAGTTATCCTTTATATTTATCATAAATGTGTTTAAGTTTCCACTAATATTAATAAATGATAACCAAAATACTTAAATTTGAAATTTCTATTCAATTTTTCGTGACGAGCTATCTTATCTCATTTTTTTTCCTAAGCATATTTAATTCCATAAATAATAACAGTAGCTTATCATTATTTATTATTGGATTGTTAAAGTTGTGCTTAATTTGCTATGCCAATTATCTTTTCCTTAATGATTTCTCTTTTTATTTCCGTTTTGATGATATCTTTTAGGTGGATTTCTATGAAAAATTTTGTATGACTAAACATGAGAAAATTGCCAAAAGAGAAGATTTTTAGGGTTAATTTCATTTATAATCACTAAATTTTATTTTTATTATAAATCTTATTTTTATTATAGTAAAATTATAAAATTTTTGTTATATCAGAATAATTATTGAACTATATTTTAATTCTTCAAAAGTAACTTCCAAACAATTTTCAGCGACATATTAATTATCACATCAAATTTTCGGTGACATGTCAGCTATTACGTCAACTTTTCAGTTACTTATATCGGAAAATTGATTTAAAGTGATTTTCATCAAATAAAAATATAGTTCAGTGATTTTTTTTTACAAAAAAATTTTATAATTTTACTGCAATAACAATTAAATTCAATTAGCATAGATGAAATTAATCCAAAATAGTTGTAGCCTCATTAGATAAAGGGAAAATTACGAAAAAAATATTTTGAATTTTGCAAGATATCAAAATTATATCTAACTCTTAAAAACATATATTTAAATTAAACAAACTTTTATTTTTGAAATAAATATGATTTCAATGGTATGGAACTGGTCTCAAAATCTAATTGTACTTACATGAATTGATTGAGTGAATTAACAGGCGCTAACTAGATTAATTGGTGCTCACTGAATTAAATATATTCAATTATAATTAGATAATTAAATTACAGCATTAGCTATTTAATCATATTATTTTAATTCAGTCTATTTATTTAATTCACATCAATATCAGTTTTCTATTTGATCAATATACTTAAGCACTAGTTAAGCTCGAAGACTGGATTTATATGACCAACGCTAAATTTGTTTAAAAAATGAAAGTTAATATAATTTAAATAAAAATTTCTAAAAAATGGATATAATTGTGACATTTGTAAAAGATCAGATTTTTTTTATATATATATTTTCCTAATAAATAGGCAAACTACTGTTAACTCACTTGTTAATATGAATGTCCTCTATAAATTCAGGGATGAATCTTTTTTTTTTTTTTGTTTAAACAATTCAGGGATGAATCTTATTAAATCAAAATTTCAAATATTTAGTTATACTATATTCCTTTTATTCAAGATTTGTTTGACATATTCATGTTCTTAACTGCAATTTTAAATTAGAGCTCATCAAATTACGCTGTTAAAAAAGTGGTTAGACTATTTCGAATATAGAATAGTATCGGATAGAAAAGAAAAAAAAAGGAAGTGTTTACTAATATAATTCTTTAAGAAAAAAGTATAAATAAGTGGTGTGTGTTTTTGCAATTTCTAAATTATTTTTTTGACAAAAAAAATGTATGTAGTTTACTCAATTAGAAAAAAAAAAGAAGTAATTTCTTATTAACGATGTTAATTGGTGTTGATACGATATTGACATTAACAATGACGTGACATTAACATAGTATCCATGTTAGTATTAATGTGACACATATGTAGTATTTTCATTAACAGAATAAAGCATAAGCAATTTTTGTCATAAAAAATATCACGTACCTCAAATTAAAAAAAAAAGTTAAACCAAATGCCCTTTTTATGTACTAATTCATTTTTTTTTTGTAGAATAATAATCTCTAAAAATAGTTTTAAGCATATGAATTTCTAACAAATGATGATTAAATGCTTCTTATATTTTGATATTTCTTTAAATAATGAATGAAATTTACCCACTATTTTAAAGTCAAATTTTTAATTTTTTAATCACATATAAATTATTTATGTATATACGATCCTAAAATGCTATGATGATATCATTTTACAAGATTATGTATTAAATCATAAATTTTTATCATTATCATAATTATTTCATAATAATTGAACCAATTGAGTTAGTCCTAATCAGTAAAAAAATAAAAACAATAAAAATAAATAAAACTTTTTTCATACAAGTTAATAAAATACGAATTATTAGGAAAAAAATGTAATATCTATAATAAAACTCAAATCAATCTTAAAATCAAATAATAGAGTTTTTAGAGATTTTTGATATTATAAAATTCAAACTAATCTTAAAATTAAATTATTAAAGTTAGATAAATAAATTTAGTATATAAAAAAATTTTCAACTTTATAATAAGATAGTATGAAATTTATTTCAAATGAAATAAGTCCAAAAAGTACAAATAAATTTACATGTGGCTTGACCTTTTTTTTTTTTTTTAATTTTAGATATTTGATACTTCTTTTTTTTTTTTTTTTTGACAAAAAGGGGCATGTAATTTTTTTGATTTTTAAATTTAGGTACGTATTTTAATGAAAATATTACTACATGCCACATTAGTACAGTGACGTCCTATTTATATAACAGAACTATATTCATTATATTATCCTATAATATGAACAATCTCATTATATAGATAGAGTATCACTATTTGTTATAATCTTGTTACTGCTTTGTTACTATATATATATATATATATATATATATATATATACACACTTGGTGTTTATCTCATAATGGCTCATATTTATTTATTTTTTCTTTTCTTTTTACATTATATACATCAACATATAGTTTTGAACTCTAGACCTCATACATATTTGACATATATACATCATAATTGTGTCATATTACAAGCCAATTTCACTATTCTCATATGCATGTTTATACAAAATATATAATATGACCGATTAGACCCACAAACTGGGTCGCGGATGTCTGCTTTTGATATGGGTACTAACTAACTTCTCTTCCTTCAAATTTATGATATAGAAACTCCTGATTCTACATAAAAAAAAACTCACGCGAAATTATCTTTAACTTAGTGGTACATATAAATATTAAAATTTTTCCATACAATCATACAAATATAGCATAACATATATGGTATCATGGCATCATATATAATGACCTATGAGCATGTGAATCACTATTTAAGAAAAAAATGAAGAAATGACATATTAAATATAGTATGCAATGATCATGTTCATGTCATATTACATCTTTTATACTTATACCATTTACTCTTGTCATTAATAACTCTTATTTATCAACATTGTCTGTCTAGTTCATTTTCTTTTTCAATGAACAACTTCGATAAATAGTTCAAGTCTCATTCATACACTGGCCAGATACGGGATATGAAATAGACGCACTCAATCCAGAGCTAGACATCCTACTCATTCTGTAAACAGGGTATGCAGTAGGCGCACCCAGACCAAGACTATTTATCCCACTCATCCACTGTAATATATATGCTCATTTGAGCTTCTTCAAGTTAAGTGCGCTCAAACCCGAGCTTAACTAACCTAACTGAGTATAAACAATATGAGTACCAGGAACATGAGCACTCAGACTAGAGCTAGTCAACCTGATCCTCACTTATACATCTTGTCGATACGTATCGTTTATCCCATTTATGGTACACTATCTACCCTAATGTAGTCCTTAGGTAAAGAAATTGACATTTATATCAAAGTATCTTCTTATTTTGATCATATTATTTCATGTTACCTTCATATTTCATATAATATCTACATGTTCACATATCATAATTATGTCCATTAACATGTTTTCATATGTTTTAACATCATACTTTGAAATTTAGGCAAGTTCAGCATGTTTTAGACCTGCTAAAATATCATTTAAACATAAAATCACTTTTGCTGTGGATAGCGTCTTCACAGCCATGAAAAATTGAGTTGGGTGTAACACCTGGCCATGAAAGACACTAGACTAAAGTGTCATGGTCATGACAGATTCAATATGGTTCTAACGCTGGTTGTGAAAGGGCCTAACTTGTTCCTACAGTCAAATTTTGTCAAAATTTCAATAAACACTTCTTAAACATATAGAGAAATCATCTATGGGCATTTAACACAATTATAATCAAGTTAACACAGCTCAAATCATCACATATTATATTCACAACCAAGCTCAACAATACAAACTTTGCCTACAATGTACATTCTAAGTCACATTGCTATTTTTATACTCATTTAACATTTAATACCTATTTTAACATCTCTAACATTTAACATGTTATTTCATGCTTTCAAATTTTATAATATTACCTTAATAAATAAGCATGCTCAATACTATTTAGGCACATAATTCAACATTTACAAGCATATCTCATATTTAAGGGGCAAATAACGATGCATATATGTACAAACCTCTATTAGAAGCTTAACCAAAACCTTCCAAGGAGCTATCTACTCTCCTCCCTCTACTCTTTGTTTTTCTATCACAATTATAATTATATATCAAATATTATGTCCATGGTAACATAGCAATAATATAAAACTAACCCATGCTCCTCAAACTATGGTTATTATGCATGTTTTTAAATCAATTTCATGGTATATCACTTTCAATAACTTTTAAGAACATAAATATTCATAAAATCCCAACACTCTTCATCTTCCATAACCCCTTTCTCTATGAGTTTTCATTCAAACGTCAAGATCTCTTCATATAACTTCATAATCATGGCAAAATAGATGGATTTTTTGTATTTTCTTACCTCTTGATGGCAGAAAACACACTTGATCATGCAAAGAAATTGTGATCTCCTTTGCACCAACTTTCTCTCTCCTCTAACTCCTCACTAAAGTTGATAATTTCTTCAAATCTTGCTTTAATCTTGAGTTCTCTCTTAGTTTGATGTTAAATCACTCAAAAACAATGAAAAATCACTCTTCTGGTGTTCTTGGGTATCTGTGATCTATTCTTAGGGTTTGAGGGTCGAAAAAGGAGGTGAAAAATGAAGATAAGAATATGCAAAAAGCTTTTATATAGACATTTTATGGTCATGAAGGTTTCCTTTCATAGTCATAAAGTTTACTATAGTAACTGACTTAGAAAAGTCATTATTTCCCAAAAATTCGACTTTCACAACTGTGACACTTTTATTTTTCATAATTATTTTTTTTATTTCATCTATTTCTTGAAACTGAAGCCAAAATTGATCAATATACCACACATATTGTAGCACCCTACCATATAATTAAGAAATATATCTCAATTATATAGAAAGGTATTATAATATATATATATATATATTCATATTACAAAATAAAGGTCTTAACTAAAATTCATTTAAAATTTAAAATATTTACATTCCCACCCAAAGAAAAATAACAAAATGAAATAGTTGTATCGCTAACTCCAACAGGTTTGTCTTGGACTTTTCTCCTTGGGCTTCTTCTATTAGTCAGCAATTGATCCCCTATCTTCAATCTGCATGGGGAATCAACATCCATACGCTAAGCACAAAATGCTTAGTGGTACATAACAATATATAGTTTTAATCTTCATGTATGCATGAAAAATATATACATTTATGGATAATTATGTATACATGAGCATATATATATCACCACATCCAATACACATGTTTCAACATCACACAATACCAAACAATCTTCCATATATAGAATAACATACTTCAACTCATATAAATTATTCCATAATGCCTTACTTTATACTTATCAAGTTGGAATGTTATTATTGTTTTGTCCTTATACTCGAAACCGGACTAAATTGGATACGGGCACTAAGGCTACTCCGAGCCACTCAGGAACTCCGCCTGAGATAAAGATCATCTTAATGGTTCTGAGGGTGCCACTCCGGACATACCCTCTAATATATGAGTCTCATCTCCAAGATAGCCAAGTCCAGGCCTAAGTGGTACCAAACTCCCTCAATGGCATGCCATCTATCCTAGGTCTAGTCCTAGTTAGAGTAATTGGGCTTTATCCTCTTATCACATAATTCACATCAACAACCCAAAAAAATTTCATAATTTATGGTCACAAATGTCATATGATAGTATAATTTAATATACATAAGCTAAGGTTCATAAGAAAGTCACAACATAAGCACCCTATGGTTCTTCTAGGTGGAACCGCTCTACAACATTCACAATCACCTATAAATGCATTCCATACAGTGCAAATTCATCATCTTCAACTTACATATTCATTGATCAAAGCATATGTGTTCATTGAAAAAAATATACAGATTCATCATTTAACTAATGCAATCCTAAATATCAAATATACAATTAAATCCACATGTAGTTATGTACAAACCTTAATAAAGTTTTACAAACTTCAATAATTATGGGACTTGTGGCTCTTGAGGATCTCCGATAGATTGCAAACCTAATTTGAAAGTATATTTGATTAATACATTGATAGAATATTTATTCACAATTTGTTTTAAAACAATTATTTATAGTTTCTAATAAGTGACAGTATGACCTCCTATGACTCTTTAACCTATAAATTTTTTTATACTTATCCA